>NW_026468964.1:0-12858 GCF_026875155.1 Cherax quadricarinatus | reverse complement strand
CCCTTCCCCACTCCCCACACCCCAACCTGCACAACCCCCTCCCCGGGTCCGTGTTCCAGAGTCACCTGTGCGAAGCCAGGTGCTCCCCCTTCCCCACTTCCCCCACACCCCAACCTTGCACAACCCCCCCCCCCCGGTCCGTGGTTCCAGGAGTCCACCTGTGCAAAGGGCCAGGTGCTCCCCTTCCCCACTTCCCCCACACCCCAACCTTGCACAACCCCCCCCCGGGTCCGTGGTTCCAGGAGTCCACCTGTGCGAAGGCCAGGTGCTCCCCCTTCCCCACTTCCCCCACACCCCAACCTTGCACAACCCCCCCCCCGGTCCGTGGTTCCAGGAGTCCACCTGTGCGAAGGCCAGGTGCTCCCCCTTCCCCACTTCCCCCACACCCCAACCTTGCACAACCCCCCCCCCGGTCCGTGTTCCAGGAGTCCACCTGTGCGAGGCCAGGTGCTCCCCCCTTCCCCACTTCCCCCACACCCCAACCTTGCACAACCCCCCCCCCGGGTCCGTGGTTCCAGGAGTCCACCTGTGCGAAGGCCAGGTGCTCCCCCTTCCCCACTTCCCCCACACCCCAACCTTGCACCACCCCCCCCCGGTCCGTGTTCCAGGAGTCCACCTGTGCGAAGGCCAGGTGCCCTCCCCTTCCCCACATTCCACCTCCCCACCTTGCCCCCCCCACAGTCCGTGCCAATCCACTTCCCCCGAGTTCCCTCCCACTTTCCAAGTCCCCCTCCCGGGTCCGTGTGTCCAGGAATCCATCCGTGGGCCCCCGAATGTCTCCCCTTCCTCACTTCCCTTAGGATATCTTCCAGCCTCAGCCTTCCCCAGGTTATGTATCCCTCCGTGATCTAGCCAGATGAGAACGAGGCCTTGTTTAGCTGGTCTACGGTAGAGACTGTCCAGGTGGGGGAATTACAGGAGGGACACACAGAAACTGCGTCCTGTAAATACACCCACCAAGACAGTCTAGATCGTAGATCAGCCAGACGCAGCCAAGCTACCGTCCAGTTCGACCACCAAGGCCTGGTCACTCAGTGAAAATTTGGGAGTTCTATTTATATTACACAATTCATCAACATTAAATATAAGTTTCTTTTTGTGCTTAATAAGCAGCTTAAGTGCATTTGTGAATGTTTTGTTGTAATAACTGTAATAAGTATTAAACTTCGTGTTTTTATTTTGTTATTTGTCTTATGTATTTGGAAAACGATCAGTTACAAGCGCCGCTCACAATGTTAATAAGTCACTTTATCTGACTTTTTGGGTTATCCTGGGTAATTTACATATTCGTTAATATGTATGATAGATTGTGTAAGTGTTTTTTTACATGTACTTGTACCTAAGTAAACTTACTTAACTTACTCATACACTTGTTTTTACACTCATTTGCGCATTTCCGTAAACGAAGCTTGTGTGTTCACCATCATTCATACACTCATAAAACTGCGCACATGAAGCACACACACACACACACACACACACACAAACACACACAACACACTGACCATAATCACACACACTACTTTACAACACTATGTCTACAACACAAAGTAACACAACACACACACACACATACACACACACACACACACACACACGACACACACATGTATAAAACACACTCACTGCCTCTACAGCTAAATGTATGTAATCACAAATACACACACACACACCCACACCACACACGTAGTACACAAATTAGTACCATCACAATAGCACTCTAACTCACGGTTGTAAAATTATGTTTGTACCTTTGTAAAAATAAAAATCTGAAACTTGAACGTAGTAGAAATTAGTCTACTTAAATTGGGTAAATCAGAAACTTGGATAATTCAATATTATGAAAATGTTGGTTTCGGTAACTCTATAATTGAGTGTAAAGTTCTATTTAGACACTTGTGGGCAGTAAAGTTACTATATTGTGATAGAGCATTTACACTGTGGTCAGGTAAAGTTCTAGTTTAGACACTTGGGTCAGGTAAAGTTACTAGTTTGAGACACTTGTGGGTCAGGTAAAGTTACTAGTTTTAGACACTTGTGGGTCAGGTAAAGTTACTAGTTTTAGACACTTGTGGTCAGGTAAAGTTACTAGTTTTAGACACTTGTGGGTCAGGTAAAGTTACTAGTTTTAGACACTTGTGGGTCAGGTAAAGTTACTAGTTTTAGACACTTGTGGGTCAGGTAAAGTTACTAGTTTTAGACACTTGTGGGTCAGGTAAAGTTACTAGTTTGAGACACTTGTGTGGTCAGGTAAAGTTACTAGTTTAGACACTTGTGGGTCAGGTAAAGTTACTAGTTTGAGACACTTGTGGGTCAGGTAAAGTTACTAGTTTTAGACACTTGTGGGTCAGGTAAAGTTACTAGTTTTAGACACTTGTGGTCAGGTAAAGTTACTAGTTTGAGACACTTGCAGAGTTCATTGACACTGGGTCAGGTAAAGTTACTAGTTTGAGACACTTGTGGGTCAGGTAAAGTTACTAGTTTGAGACACTTGTGGGTCAGGTAAAGTTACTAGTTTGAGACACTTGTGGGTCAGGTAAAGTTACTAGTTTGAGACACTTGTGGGTCAGGTAAAGTTACTAGTTTGAGACACTTGTGGGTCAGGTAAAGTTACTAGTTTGAGACACTTGTGGGTCAGGTAAAGTTACTAGTTTGAGACACTTGTGGTCAGGTAAAGTTACTAGTTTGAGACACTTGTGGGTCAGGTAAAGTTCTATTGAGACACTTGTGTCAGTAAAGTACTAGTTTGAGACACTTGTGGTCAGGTAAAGTTACTAGTTTGAGACACTTGTGGGTCAGGTAAAGTTACTAGTTTGAGACACTTGTGGGTCAGGTAAAGTTCTAGTTTGAGACACTTGTGGGTCAGGTAAAGTTACTAGTTTGAGACACTTGTGGTCAGGTAAAGTTACTAGTTTGAGACACTTGTGGGTCAGGTAAAGTTACTAGTTTGAGACACTTGTGGGTCAGGTAAAGTTAATAGTTTGAGACACTTGTGGGTAAGGTAAAGTTACTAGTTTGAGACACTTGTGGGTCAGGTAAAGTTACTAGTTTGGACAACTTGTGGGTCAGTAAAGTTAACTAGTTTTGTTTTTTTTCGAGACACTTGTGGGTCAGGTAATTGGCTAGTTTGCGCCCACTAGTGGGTCAGTAAATTACTAGTTTGAGACACTTGTGGTCAGGTTAAAGTTGCTAGATTTGGAGACTCTTGTGGGTCAGGTAAAGTTACTAGTTTGAGGACACTTGTGGGTCAGTAAAAGTTATAGTTTGAGAAACTTGTGGAGTCAGGTAAAATTTACTATTTGAGACACTTGTGGGTATCAGGTAAAGTTAGCTAGTTTGGTGACATGGTGGGTCAGTAAAGTTAACTAGTTGAGACACTTGTGGGTCATATAAAGTTGTGTTTGAGGGACACTTGTGGGTCAGGTTAAAGTTACTTGTCTTGAGGGAACCTTTTGGTTCAGGTAAAGCTGCTAGTTGAGAACTTGTGGGTCAGGTAAAGTTATAGTTTGAGACACTTGTTCGTCAGGTAAAGGTTACTAGTTTGAGACACTGTGGGTCAGGTAAAGGTATAGTTGAGACAATTGTGGTGTCAGTGTAAAGTGATAGTTTGAGCACTTGAGGGTCAGGTAAAGTTACTAGTTTGAGACACTTGTGGGTTAGGTAAAGTTACTAGTTTGAGACCATTGTGGGTAGGTAAACGCTAGTTTGAGACACTTGTGGGTAGGTTAAAGTTACGAGTTTGAGACACTTGTGGGTCAGGTAAAGCTGCTAGTTTGAGACACTTGTGGGACAGGTAAGTTACTAGTTTGAGACCTTGGTGGGTCAGGTAAAGTTACTAGTTTGAGGACACGTTGTGGGTCAGATTAAGCTGCTTAGTTTGAGACACCTTGTGGGTCAGGTAAAGTTTACTAGTTTGACGACATTGTGGGTCAGGTAAAGTTGCTAGTTTGAAGACACTTGTGGGTCATAGGTAAAGTATACTAGTTTGAGACATTGTGGGTAGTCGTTATAGTTTGAGACACTTTGTTGGACAGGTAAAGTTACTAGTTTGAGAATTGGTGGGTCAGGTAAAGTACTAGTTTGAGACACTTGTGGGTAGGTAATGTTACTCGTTTGAGACATTGTGGTGTCAGGTTAGGTTACTAGTTTGAGACATTGTGGGTAGGTCTAAGTTCTGTAGATTGAGACACTTGTGGGTCAGGTAAGTTGCTAGTTTGGACATTGTGGGTAGGTAAAATTACTAGTTTGAGACTTTGTGGGTAGGTAAAGTTGCTAGTTTGAGTCACTTGTGGGGTCAGGTATAAGTTATAGTTGCGGTCATTGTGGGTCAGGTAAAGTTACTGTTTGAGACATCTTGTGGGTCAGGTAAAGTTCTAGTTTGAGACACGTGTGGGGTAGGTAAGTTACTGTTTGAGACACTTGTGGGTCGGTAATGTTATAGTTGAGGATTTGTGTGTCATGTAAAGCTTGTAGTTTGTGACACTTGTGCGGTAGGTAAAGTTATAGTTTGAGACACTTTTGGGTCCAGGTAAAGCTGTTCGTTTGAGACCTTTGTGGGTCACGGGTAAAGTTACTAGTTGAGACATTTGTGGGTCGAGTAAAGTTAATAGTTTGAGAATTGGGGTCAGTAAAGTTATCGTTTGAGGATTGTGGGTCAGGTATGTTACTAATTGAGACACATTGTGGGTCAGGTAAAAGTATAGTTTGAGACTACTTGTGGTGTCAGGTAAAGTACTAGTTTGAGACTTGGTGGTCAGGTATAGCTGCTAGTTGGAGACACTTGTGAAGTGGGTAGGTAAAGTTAACTAGTTGAGACACTTGTGTAGGTCAGGTTCAAAGTGCTAGTTTGAGACATTGTGGGGTCAGGTAAAGTTACTTGTTTGTGACACATGTGGGTAGGTAAAGTTAACTCGTTTGGACATTGTGGGTCAGATCCAGCTGTAGTTTAGGAGACATGTGGGTCAGTAAAGTTCATCGTTTGGAGAACGTGTGGGTCAGGTAAAGTTATAGTTGAGGACACTTGTGGGTAGGTAAAGTTATCGTTTTGAGACACTCAGTGGGGTCAGGTAAGTAACAAAAAAAATTAATAGGTTTGAGACACTTGTGGGTAGGTAAAGTTACTAGTTTGAGAACTTGTGGTGTAGGTAAAGGTTAACTATTGAGACATTGTGGGTTCAGGTAAACGTTACTAGTTTGAGAACTTGTGGGTCAGGTCAAGTTCTAGTTGAGACACTTGGGGTCAGGTAAAGTTACAAGTTTGAGACACTTGTGCGGTCAGTAGAGTTACTAGTTTGGAGACACTTGTGGGTCAGGTAATGTACCTATGTTTAGAAGACCCTTGTGGGTCAGGTTAAAGTAATAGTTTGAGACCACTTGTGGGTCAGGTAATTCTTACTAGTTTGTGGACATTGTGGTCAGGTAAGTTGTAGTTTGAGACATTGTGGTGTCAGGTAAAAGTTACTAGTTTGAGAATGTGAGTCACCCGGTAAAGTTACTAGTTGAGAACTTGTGGGGTCAGTAAGGTGCTAGTTGGGTGCATTGTGGGTAGGTCAAAGTTACTAGATTGAGACATTGTGGGTCAGGTAAAGTTGGTAGTTTGAGACATTTGTGGGTGGGTAATTTACAGTTTGGGCACTTGTGGGTCGGGAAAAATTTATAGTTTGAGACCCTTGGGGGTCAGGTAAAGTTACTAGTTTGAGCCACTTGTGGGTCAGGTAAAGTTACTAGTTTGAGACATTGTGGGTCAGGTAAAGTTATAGTTTGAGACACTTGTGGTTCAGGTAAAGGTTACTAGTTTGAGACACTTGTGGGTCAGGTAAAGAAACTATTTGAAACTTTGCAGTAAATTTAGGTAAAATATTTTAAAAACAATTTTAAACATTTGGGTCTATTTCTATTTTCACTTTTCAAAAACAACAATTTTCAAAAACAAAACCACAACCAAACAACAAACACTTCAAAAAAACAAAAAAAATTTAACAACAACACCAAACACCCTCACACACCACAAACATTCACACACACACACACACACACACACACACAACACTCAACACCACAATCACACACACACACAACACACACACAAAACAAAAAACACACACACACACACATAACACAACCCCATCATAAAACCACACACATACAACACACACACAACACACACACAACAAAACACAAAACAATAACCAACACACAACAAAACCAATAATTGCACAACAACCACAAAAAACAACACAACATGAAAAAAACAACACCAAAACACATACACATACCCACTACCCCCCCAAAACACAAAAATAAACCCACACCACACATACCCCACAAAACACACCCCACACCACACACACACATACACACACACACACATACAACACACACACCAACACACACACAAACACACATACACACCCCACACACACACACATACACACACACACACACACAACAAAACACACACACACACACACACACACATAACACACACACCCCATACACACACACACACACACACACACCACACATACACACTCACACACACATTACACACACACACACATACACACACACACACACACACATACAACACATACACCATACACACGCACACACTACACATACACACACACAACATACACACACACACACACACAACACACCACAACACACACACACACCACAGGAAGCAACAGCGAGTCATGGTACGTGGCGGGGTGTCAGAGTGGGCACCTGTGACCAGCGGGGCCCCCGCGGGGGTTTCAGTCCTAGGACCAGTGCTGTTTTGGTATTTTGAACGACATGACGGAAGGAATAGACTCTGAGGTGTCCCTGTTTGCAGATGACGTGAAGTTGATGAGAAGAATTCATCGATCGAAGACCGGGTAGAACTACAAAGGGATCTGGAAAAGGCTGCAGCCCTGGTCCAGCAATTGGCTCCTGGAGTTCAATCCCCCAAGTGCAAGTCATTGAAGATTGGGGAAGGGCAAAGAAGACCGCAGACGGAGTACAGTCTAGGGGGCCAGAGACTACAAACCTCACTAAAGGGAAAAAGATCTTGGGGTGAGTATAACACCAGGCACATCTCCTGAAGCGCACATCAACCAAATAATGCTGCAGCATATGGGCGCCTAGCAAACCTCAGAACAGCATTCCGACACCTTAAAAAGGAATCATTCAGGACCCTGTACCCCGTGTACGTTAGGCCCATATTGGAGTATGCGGCCCCAGTTTGGAACCCACATGCCAAGCACGTGAAGAAACTAGAGAAAGTGCAAAGGTTTGCAACAAGACTGTCCAGAGCTAAGGGGTTTATGTCCTACGAGGAGAGGTTAAGGGAAATCAACCTGACGACACTGGAGGACAGGAGAGATAGGGGGGACATGATAACGACATACAAAATACTGAGAGGAATTGACAAGGTGGAAAAAGAGGATGTTCCAGAGATTGGACACGTAACAAGGGGGACACAGTTGGAAGCTGAAGACACAGATGAATCACAGGGATGTTAGGAAGTATTTCTTCAGCCACAGGTAGTCAGTAAGTGGAATAGTTTGGGAAAGCGATGTAGATGAGGCAGGATCCTTTCATTGCTTGAAGCAGAGGTTTTGATAAAGCTCACGGTCAGGGAGAGTGACCTAGTAGCGATCGTGAAGAGGCGGGGCCAGGAGCTCGGACTCGACCCCCCCCAACCCCAACTAGGTGAGTACACACACCTACACACACACACACCCCACACCAACCCCACACAAAAACACCACAAAACAAAACCAACCCACCACAAAAACCAAAACACAACACACACACCTACACACCCACATACACACACACAAGCACGCACACACCTAAAAAACACACACACACACACACACACACGCGGCACACACAACACACACACACCTACACACACACACACCACACACACACACAAAACCACACCCCCCACACACCTACACACACACACACACACACAGCGCGCACACACACACACACACACACCTACACACACACACACACACACACACACACGCACACACACACCCACACACCCACACACACACCACGCGCGCGCACACACACACACACACACAACACCACACGACACACCACACACGCGCGGCACACCACACACACACACACACACACACCCCACACACACACCACAACACACACACAAAACACACCACACACACCACACACACACCACACACCCACACACACACAAACCCCAACCCCACACACACACCCAACACCCACACACACACACCACACACCCACACACACACACACACACACACACACACACACCAACACTATAAACGTTTGGGATGAAAATAAAACTAGAATTAAGGTGGTGGTTCTTGCACACTGGACAGTACGACTCTGTTAAGATACTGTGTTTTTGTTTGTAATGTTCTGTGATGTGAGAATGTCAAGCAAAATGTAAAATTAATGTTGTGTTGTAATGTGTTGAGATGTTTAAATGTTAGCAGTATTATACCCTGAATGTTGTGCCACACAATGGTATTTCTTCAGTCCTAATGTTTATGTTATAAATAATACTTAACATTAATGTTTAGGTGATGTTTAAACTCGTAGTGAATATTATTCTGTGCATAGTATTTAAAAGTAGTTAACTTCCATTTATGAATAACTGTTTTAAATTGATTATTTTTCAGTTGTTTAAATTTTCTTAAAAGTTGTTTTTGATTCATAATTTAAATAATTGGTTCAACATCACACCTTATAAATTATACCCACTGATTCATTTGAAAAAAATTACTTATACTAACATGTAAATATTTTATGGCATTAATTTTTTTTACAATTGAACGGTTATTATTTTAGTGAATCCGTATCAGCCCCAGATGTTTGTAAATATCATTGAGTGTCCTACATAGGATAAGAGAATTTTAGCTGAGGTATAACTTCATTTAGGCTACCATTACTTCAGTCTTGAGAGCTGAGGCTGTCACTCATCTGTCGCCCACGCTGCATCTGTCATGTATGAGCATCCTATCTATGTACTTGCTTGGAGGATACTTATTTCAATTGTGATATTCCCGCAAGGATAAACATTCTGTTAGGGAACATTTCTATCTGTAAATAGTCGAGATCGTTTACCAAACTCACAAACATCTTGTTATAACTCCAGATTATTTCTATTTTTTTTTTTTTTTTTCAGCAGGAAGTAGGATGATCTCGGTGACTTTCAGATTAAAAAACAGAACAAAAAGTTTAATTTTTGTTAAAAAAAAAAAACAGCAAAAGGAATGAAGAGAGTGAAGTGTGGAGCTGGTGAAGTGAAGTGTGGAGTGGTGAGAGTGAAGTGTGGAGCTGGTGAGAGTGAAGTGTGGAGCTGGTGAGAGTGAAGTGTGGGGAGCTGGTGAGAGTGAAGTGTGGAGCTGGTGAGAGTGAAGTCTTGACCCGGTGAGAGTGAGAACACCCGGAGATCGTCCCCACAATCTGGCTACAGTTCTTCATGTTTACTTACTTTAAGGAAGGTGTCTCGCCCGTTTTGATGGATACTTAATGAATTTCTTGTTCTTCTTTCTGTTTGGTTTGCATATAAAATAACGGGTAAATCTTACAAACTTTCGAAGTTCAGTGTTTACAATCATTGTAATTTTTTCAATGTTTTGTTCTTTAAATTTACATGGCGAAGGGTTTTTTAAAATTCTGTTCTGTAAGACAAGTATGTCTTAGAAGACAAGTAGAAGGTGACTCTATGTTGACCTAAGATAAACCTGTGGACATAAGATAACACTATGGACCTAAGATAATACTATGGTCCTAAGACAACACTATGGGCCTAAGATAACACTATGGACTTAGGAAAACACTATGAACTTAAGATAACACTATAAACTTAGGATAATACATTGGACCTAAGATGACACTATTGACCTTTTCTGAGTTTTTGTGTTGTACTGGTCCTCTGTGTTAATGTACTGTACTGGTCTTCTGCGTTGTTGCTGTGTACTGGTCTTCTGTGTTACAGTACTGTACTGGTCTTCTGTGCTATTGTTCTGTACTGGTCGTCTGTGTTATTGTACTATACTGGTCGTCTGTGTTATTGTACTGTACTGGTCGTCTGTGTTATTGTACTATACTGGTCGTCTGTGTTATTGTACTGTACTGGTCGTCTGTGTTATTGTACTGTACTGGTCTTCTGTGCTGTTGTTCTGTACTGGTCGTCTGTGTTATTGTACTATACTGGTCGTCTGTGTTATTGTACTATACTGGTCGTCTGTGTTATTGTACTGTACTGGTCTGTGTATTGTACTGTACTGGTCGTCTGTGTTATTGTACTGTACTGGTCGTCTGTGTTATTGTACTGTACTGGTCGTCTGTGTTATTGTACTGTACTGGTCGTCTGTGTTATTGTACTGTACTGGTCGTCTGTGTTATTGTTCTGTACTGGTCATCTGTGTTATTGTACTGTACTGGTTATTGCAACCCCTGAATGGGTCACAATGTATATAATGTATATTACGTGTTCATATAATTTTATATTGCTTATATTTGCAATATTAGCTAAATCGTAAATATATTGCTTTATTTTATTATTTGACTTAGTTATATTATTAGGTAGGATGTAACATTTATATATTATTCAGTGCTCATAGTTCGAGTGTTAAGTAGCTGACAGCATTGTATAACTACTGTAGTTTTCACTTCGCTTGTTTCACTGCCGGCTTCTGAGTTGCTGGGCAGCAGCAGTTCACGGAGAGTCACGTGATCAGGGGGAATGATCACACCTCACCAGGAGTGAGAGTCTGCCTGGCCTCAGCTAAGGATTGTCTGTTTGACATTGCTTCTAACAAGAGGTCCCTCTACTGCTCTCCTTTGTGGGCCCTTGTTGGAAGATTGTCTCTGTCGCTTTCTTGTTGTTGGTTCTGTGTAACACTGTTCAGAGAACATAGCCTAGACTTAGTGATTTTAGACGTTGTACTGAGGTTGTGTGTCGCATAGACACTCTGAGAAACTCAGGTCCTGAGCTGTAGCTTCTGACCTAATTTGTACTGGTATCTGTGTACTGTCACAGTCGGGGATTTTCTAATGCTGAACTTAGATTCAGTAGTATGGGAGTTTTGTGACTCTTTTTGGAGGATCTGCAGATGGTCCCTACTTAGTGTCATTATATTATCTCCTTGTTCCTGATTCTGTGTCGCTGCTGCTTGTTATATTGTTGTTCGGCTTATCAGTCGTTTTATTGTTCAAGCAAGCTGTTCTGATTGCCAGGTTGGTCAAGAAGTTAGTTTATGTGAGGACTTTTAGTCAGTCACTGGTTAAGTCTAGTCGAGTCTAGAGACATAGCGAACTACATAGAGCACTTACACACATACACACAAACTTGTATATATTTGTATTATGTTATTATTACAACCCAGGAGTCCAAATGGCCTGTTATCCTGGGTGTAAAGGGAGCAAAATAAACAGAGCAGAAAAACTTTTGACTTGTATTATCCTTCACCAATTTAGAACAGAAGTATGTACACTAGATATTAGTGTACTCCACGGTAACCAAGGCATAATAGAAGCCACTAGAGAGCAGACCGTGCTTCAACCAGCTCTAGAATGGGAATGACAAGGGCAGACAGGAGAGTGGTACCCACATAACCTCTGCGATTGCCAAAACCATCTTCTAATTGGCTGGAACCTGGGTACTGATTGAACGACTGGGCCCCATCGCCAACCCTTAGTTCCCTGGTTCGCTGGTTGGGGGAGATAGCCTGTAAATGAGGGTGTGTACATGCGCCGAATAAAGGTTACGTACTCTTTGCATGCCACAGTTATTAAATGCTAACAATGTAACAGACGGTACTTAAAAGCAATAAAGATGTGATATGTGCCTTCAGCACAATACTACTGTACACGAGAGAAGTGTAGGAACTTGTATCCTAAATTATATTATGTTATTAATAAACCTATTAAATTTTAATTTCTTTAGTCAGTAGCCTACCAGTTGTAATCCTGAAGCACTATTGAATCTTACTAAATTCTAATGGATAAGTGGACCAAGATACTGACTACTTGCTACAAAAACCCAGTAACAGGCTGAATGCTAGAAAGGCAGTCCTTTCTAGTATTCACTGGAGGTCTCTATGCTTATTAGATATCGCGTTTTTTGTAGCACTGGTCTTCTGTGTTATTGTAATGTTCTGGTCTTCTGTGTTATTGTACTGTACTGGACTTCTGTGTTATTGTACTGTACTGGTCTTCTGTGTTTATTGGTCCATGTAATACCTGGTCTTCTGTGTTATTGTAATATCGTCTTCTGTGTTGTAATAGCTGGTCTTCTGTGTTATTGTACTAGCTGGTCTTCTGTGTTATTGTAATGCTGGTCTTCTGTGTTATTGTAATATGCTGTCTTTTTCCCTTCTGTGTTATTGTATATGCTGGTCTTCTGTGTTATTGTAATGTCTGGTCTTCTGTGTTATTGTATATACTGGTTTCTGTGTTATTGTAAAATTGATGTTGTCGTTCTTCTGTTTATGTACTGTACTGGGCCCTCTGTGCTATTGCACTGTACTAGGTCTTCTGTGTTATTGTACTGTACTGGCTTCTCTTGATTGTACTCTACTGGTTTTCTGTGTTATTGCTGTACTGGTCTTCGTGTTTGTACTGTACCCGGTTTTCTATGCATTATTCTGTACATGGTCTTCCCGTGTTATTGTTCTGTACTAGTCTTCTGTGTTATTGTAATGTTCTGGATCTCCTGTCTTATTCTACTCTACTGGTTTTCTGCGTATTCTTCTGAACTCGGTCTTCTGTGTTATCTTCTTACTGGTCTTCTGTTTCACTGTACTGCACTGGTGTTCTGTGTTATTTCAATGTACTGGTCTTTTGTTTTTGAAT
>NW_026468963.1:0-10183 GCF_026875155.1 Cherax quadricarinatus | reverse complement strand
AGGGAAGTTTTTTGGAAGTGTTTGTCAAGATGTGTTGAAACACTGACAGTGTTGTCAAACGTAATTCACTGAAATACTGACAGTGCTGTCAGGGCGTAAGACACTGAACACTGACAGTGTTGTCAGAAAGTAAGTCACTGAAACACTGACAGTTGTTGCCAGAACGTAATTCACTGAAATACTGACAGTGCTGTCAGGGCGTAAGAACACTGAAAACAGACAGGTTGTCAGAAAGTAAGTCACTGAAACACTGACAGTGTTGTTAGAACGTAAGTCACTGAAACACTGACAGTGCTGTCAGGGCGTAAGTCACTGAAGCACTGACAGTGTTGTCAGAACGTAAGTCACTGAAACACTGACAGTGCTGTCAGAACGTAATTCACTGAAACACTGACAGTGCTGTCAGAGCGTAAGACACTGAAACACTGACAGTGTTGTCAGAGCGTAAGTCACTGATACACTGACAGTGCTGTCAGAGCGTAAGTCGCTGAAACACTGACAGTGTTGTCAGGGCGTAAGTCACTGAAACACTGACAGTGCTGTCAGAAACGTAATTCACTGAAACCTGACAGTGCTGTCAGAGCGTAAGACACTGAAACACGACAGTGTTGTCAGAGCGTAAGTCCTGATACACGACAGTGTGTCAGAGCGTAAGTCGCTGAAACACTGACAGTGTTGTCAGGGCGTAAGTCACTGAAACGCTGACAGTGCTGTCAGAGCGTAAGTCACTGAAACACTGACAGTGTTGTCAGAGGGTCAATGATGGAGTCGTCAGAAGAATAATGGAGGAAAAAAAAGAAAATAAGGAACAGTTAAATGATTTTATAAGAGAGAAAACGAAGTTCTGGGAGTTATAAGATGGAGTTCTGGGAGTTATAAGATGGAGTTCTGGGAGTTATAAATGGAGTTCTGGGAGTTATAAATGGAGTTCTGGAAGTTATAAGATGGAGTTCTTGGAGTTATAAATGGAGTTCGGGAGTTATAAGATGGAGTCTGGAGTTATAAATGGAGTTCTGGAGTTATAAGATGGAGTTCTGGGAGTTATAAATGGAGTTCTGGGAGTTATAAATGGAGTTCTGGAAGTTATAAGATGGAGTTCTTGGAGTTATAAGATGGAGTTCTGGGAGTTATAAGATGGAGTTCTGGGAGTTATAAGATGGAGGTCTGGGAGTTATAAGATGGAGTTCTGGGAGTTATAAGATGGAGTTCTGGGAGTTATAAATGGAGTTCTGGGAGTTATAAGATGGAGTTCTGGGAGTTATAAGATGGAGTTCTGGGAGTTATAAGATGGAGTTCTGGGAGTTATAAGATGGAGTTCTGGGAGTTAGAAGACGGAGTTCTGGGAGTTATAAGATGGAGTTCTGGGATTTATAAGATGGAGTTCTGGGAGTTATAAGATGGAGTTCTGGGAGTTATAAGATGGAGTTCTCGGAGTTATAAGATGGAGTTCTGGGAGTTATAAGATGGAGTTCTGGGAGTTATAAGATGGAGTTCTGGGAGTTATAAGATGGGGTTCTGGGAGTTATAAGATGGAGTTCTGGGAATTAAAAGATGGAGTTCTGGGAGTTAGAAGATGGAGTTCTGGGAGTCGGAAGAAGGAGTTCTGGGAGTTAGAAGATGGAGTTCTGGGAGTTGTAAGATGGAGTTCAGGGAGTTATAAGATGGAGTTCTGTGAGTTATAATATGGAGTACTGGGAGTTATAAGATGGAGTTTTGGGAGTTATAAGATGGAGTTTTGGGAGTTATAAGATGGAGTTCTGGGAGTTATAAGATGGAGTTCTAAGAGTTATAAGATGGAGTTCTAAGAGTTATAAGATGGAGTTCTGGGAGTTATAAGAGGAGTTCTGGGAGTTATAAGATGGAGTTTTGGGAGATATAACATGGAGTTTTGGAGCCCGGTTAATGGGTTCTTTTATAATTTTATTTCTTGGGTAAAAGGAAAATTCCGGGATTTTAAAAAGGTCTGGGGAAAATTATTTCTCTTTTGGTCAAGTGTACACCCCCCTTTTTCTTACTATTTGGGGAAGTATTTGCATTTCTTAATTTTTGAGTACTTGTCGGGTTTGAATTTTCTACTGTTTTTGAAACCTCGTTTTTTGGGGTTTTAAGTACACGTGTACAGTGTCGTGAATACTTTTACTGAGATTTTTGGGACACGTTACAGTGTCGTGAATATCTTCTTATGAGTTTTTGGAGTACCAGTGTACAGTGTCGTAATATCTTCTTACTGAGATGTTTGGAGACACAGTTACGTTCTTTATATCTTCTTACTGGATTTTTGGGAGTAACAGTGTCAGTGCGTGAATATCTTCTTCTGAGATGTTTGGAGTACACTTTGACAGTGTCGTGAAATCTTCTTACTGGATGTTTGGAGTAACAGTGTACGTGTCGTGAATACTTCTTACGGAGATTTTGGAGTCAATGTAGGTGTGAATTTTTTATGAGATGTTTGGGTACACAGTGTCAGTGTCTGGATTCTTCTTACTGAGATTTTTTGGAAGGGTAAAGTGTACAGTTGTGTATTTTTTTGAGAGTTTAGTACACATTTAAAATTTTGGGGAAACTTCTTATGAGAGGGAGAAAGGTAAGGGGAAATTTTTTTAGGGAGATGTTTGGGAGACACGGTAGTGTCGTAATTTTTCTTAATGAGATGTTTGGAGTAAAGTTTTAAGTGTCCTGTTCTTTTCAGTTTTTGGGGATTGAATGGGGAATACTTTTTACTGAGAGTTTGGATTCACAGGAAACAGTGTCGTGAATATTTTCTTACTGAGATTTTTTGAAGACATGTGTACAGGGGTCGTGAATATTCCTTCTGAGTTTTTGGAGTAACAGTGTAAGTTGTGAAATTTTTAGGGTTTTTGGATTTTAAATGGCCCTGTGTAAATCTTTTCGAGTGTTTGGAGTAATTGTAAGTGGTGAAATTTCTTACGAGATGTTTTGGGAAAGCAAAAATTTCGTTTAATTCCTACTGAGTTTTTTTGGAAAGTACAATTTACAGGGTCGTGTTTCTTTTTGAGTTGTTTGATAATTGTTTACGTGTCGTGAATTTTTATGGGTGTTTGGGGGAAGGTGTGAATACTTCTTATGAAAAAAAGTTTAGTACATGGGGTACATGTCGTAAATATCTCCTTACTGGATGTTTTGGATTTACACGTTACGTGTCGTGAATATCTCCTTACTAGTGTTTGAAGTACATGTGTACGTGTCTTTGAATATCTCCCTTATGAGATTTTTTGAAGTACAAGTGTACAGTTCCGTGAATATCTCCTTACTGAGATGTTTGAAGACCGTGTACATGTCGTGAATATTCCTTACGAGATTTTTTGAAGTACCAGTGTCAGTTTTCGTGAATATTCCTACTAGATGTTTGGAGTTACATGTGTACAGTGTCGTGAATATCTCCTTCTGAGATTTTTGGAAGTACACAGTGTACAGTGTCGTGAATACCCCTTCTGAGATTTTTGGGGTTACACATGTACAGTGTCGTGAATTCTTTTACTGAGATTTTTGGAGTACAAGGTACAGTGTCGTGAATATCTCCTTACTAAATGTTTGGAGTACACAGTGTACAGTGTCTGAATATTTTTACGGTTTTTGGAGTACACGTGTACAGTGTCGTGAATATCTTTACTGAGATGTTTGGAGAAAACCCAGTGTACATGTCGGAAATCCCTTACTGAGTGTTTGGAGTCATGTGTCAGTGCGTGAATACTCCTTTGAGATTTTTTTGGAGTCACTGTGTACAGTGTCGTGTTTCCTTACTGAGATGTTTGGGTACACAATTACAGTGTGTGAATATCTCCTTACGAGAGTTTGGGTACACTGTGTACAGGTCGGGGGAATTCCCCTTTATAAATGTTGGATTTTTTCATTTTAATGTCGTGTATCTCCTTAAGAGATGTTTGAAGTCCCCTGTGTACAGTTCGTGAAATCCCTTTGAATGTTTAAAAGTACCTGTGTACAGTTGTGAAATCCCCTTTACTGAGATGTTTGGGTACATGTGTCAGTGTGGGAAATATCTCCTTATGAGAGTTTGGGTCACTGTGTCGTGTGTGAATTTCCTTACTGAGAGGTTTGGAGTACACAAGTACGTGTCGTAAATACCCCTTACTGAGTGTTTGGAGTACACTGTGTACTTTCGTGAATATCCCCTTTACTAAATTTTTGGGTACACAGTGTACAGTGTCGTAAATTTTCCTTACGGATTTTTGGAGTACCTGTTACAGTGTCGTGAATATTCCTTACTGGATGTTTGGGTACACTGTGTACGTGTCGTGAAATCCCTTACTGAGATTTTGGAGTAAAACAGTGTACAGTGTCGGGAATACTCTTATGAGATGTTTGGAGTACACGTGTACAGTGTCGTGAATATCCCTTACTGAGTTTGTTTGGAGTACACTGTGTACAGTGTCGTGAATATCTCCTTCTGGAGTTTGGGTACACTGTGTACAGTGTCGTGAATATCCCCTTACTGAGATGTTTGGAGACACTGTGTCAGTGTCGTGAATATCTCCTTACAAAATGTTTGGAGACATGTGTACATGTCGTAATATTCCTTATGAGAGTTTGGGTACACTGTGACAGTGTGTGAATATCTCCTTATGGATTTTTGGGAGTAAGGGTTTCAGTGTGTGAATTCTCCTTATAATAGTTTGGAGTACACGTGTACGTGTTGTAAAAATCTCCTATGAGATGTTTGGAGTACACGTGTACGTGTCGGAATATCCCCTTTACTGAGATGTTTGGAGAAAACCTGTGTAAAATTTTTTGTAAATTTTCCCTTTACTGGATGTTTGGGTACACAGTGTACCGTCGTGAATGTCCCCTTTACTGAGTGTTTGGAGTCACGTAACGCGTCGTAAATACCCCTTACTGAGATGTTTGGGTCACAGTTCAGTTCGTGAATATTCCTTACTGAGATGTTTGGGTACACAGGTAAGTACAGTGTTGAATATTTTCTTCTGAGATGTTTGGAGAACGGTACAGTGTCGTGTTTTTTATCTCCTTACTGAGATGTCGAAACCTTTTTAGGTTTCCCAGGCATCTATATAGGCGCATTTAATTTGGTTGATATTGCCATAGGAGACTGCCGTATGATTTCACCTCAAGCCCCTTTTCCCCTTGTGTGAGTTTTCCCTCTTTGGTCTCCTAGGCTGTACCCCTTTGTGCTTCTTTGTTTTTCCCCAAAACATTTTGACTTTGTTGCGGGGGTTAAAATTTCCCCAGGACCCATTTTTCGGACCGGGCTTTCAGCCTCTCCAGTTTCTCCCTGTTAGGTTTTTTTTTTTCGTCCATTTGCATTCTTTCTTTTAGTTTAAAAGTCATCTTGAAGGGGGGACACCTTCCAACACGTCATTCCAGTACTAGAAACAGCATGGGGCCCTGGACTGCCCTTGTGGACCCCCTTGTCACGGCACACACCTGACACCTCGCAGTTTTTTCCCTTTTTTGTGAATATTTTTGACCTAATGCGTATTTTCCCTACTATTCCTGCCTGCTCCTCGAGTTTTCAACAGTTTTTGTGTGGTACGCATAAAATCTTCTTCAATCCAAGAGCTGTCACCCATCCCTCTCTTTTTGTCATACTTTGTTATGCACGATTTCCCCTCCCTAAACCTTTTGGGTTTGTCCAAAATAAGTTTTCCCTCTCAGGTCCTCCACCATTTCCCCTGAAAATTCTCATAAATTTCGAACTTTCATGTCACCAACACAGGTTGTATTTTAATGTCCCTCTCTGTCCCCTTTCTTGAAAATTTGGGAATCCGGTGATATCTTTCACCCCTCAGTTGTCTTGAAGATTTTGTTACTGATACACAATGCATTTCTCTACCCTAGGACTCAGGGGAGATTATCTGGTCACCCCCTTCCCGGGATATTAGTTGAAGTATCCCCTAGTTATGGTTGCAGGAGTCGAGTACAGCTCTGCCCCTCCTTTTCACTGGCCACTACTGGGTCACTCTTTTTAAAAAGCTATGTGTGGATCTGCCCCCATTTCACCCTTCCCCGAATTTTCCATTTCCCTGAAACTCTGAGATGGAAAATATTCCCAAACATCCCTGTAATTCATTGAGTCTTCAATTCCAATTGGCCCCCTTTTTGCTGTGTGCCATCTCTGGATATCCTGTCTCTGTCCCCTTGTCTATTTCTCAGTTTTTGATTGTCGTTATCTATCCCCCCTTTCTCTCCTGCCCCCAGTGTCGCAGGTTTTTCCCTTAACCTCTCCTGTAGGACTCCCCTTAGCCACCTTTGCACTTTTTCTGCTTCCTTGTGTTTGGCTAGGTTTTGGCCCCAAAAAGGGTGCTGCAACCCAAAAAAACCCAACGTACAGGGTTTTGTAAGGGCCCCTGAACGTTTCCCTTTTTTAAGATGGGGGAATGCGTTCTTTGGGTTTAATGGCGCCCTATGCTGCAACAGTTTTTTGTTTGATGGCGCCTCGGGAGATGTCCCTAGTGTTATGCTCCCCCCAAGATGTTTTCTCTTGAGTGGGTTTTGTAGTTCTAGTCCAGGGATGTACCCCCGTCTGCGGCTTCTTCCCCTTCCCCAAATCTTCAGACTTTGCACTTGGGTGGGATGACCCAGGAACCAGTTCTTGGAAAAGGGGCCTACCTGTCCAGATTCCTTTGTAGTTTTGAGGGTCCCTTCCCATTGAATTTTTCTTCCAGCTTAAATCACTGCAAACAGGGAATTTGAATCTATTTTTCAGTTTTCGTTCGCAAATACCAAAACAGCACCGGTTTTTAGGACTGACCCCCTTTAAACTCCCCTCACAGGCCATCTGACTCCTCTCATATACCATGACCGTTGCGTCTTCCTGATGGTTTTTCCCCTTGCAGTGCCCGTGTTTTCCTGCCGGCCCCGCTTCATAATTTTTTGGAAGGTCCCCTTCTCAGAAAAATAACACCCCCCCCTTTTTTTTCCCCTTTTTTTTTGGTTCCCCCATATAGAACTCCAGTAGGTTTGTGCGATTTTTCCACCTGAAAAGGTTGAGTTTTTTTAAGTTCACCTTTCTTGTAACTTTTCCGTTTAAAATTTTTACATTTTAAACCCCGGTTTTTTAAAATTTAATGCTTGTTTCTCTCCCTTTTAAAAAGTTGAGGTTTTTTTTTCCCTTTCCCCATTTTTATTTTTTTTGGTTTTTTTTTTTAAATTTTTGTTGCTTGGGTCCTAGCGCTTTGCCCCTTTAACCCTGGTGTGTTTTGGCCCCCCCCCTTTTTTAAATTCCGTTTGGTTTTTTTGTTCTTTTTTTTTGTTTTTTTTTTTCTTTTTTTTTTTTTTTTTTTTTTTTTTTTTTTTTTTTTTCCCCCCTTTTTTGTTTTATTTTTTTTTTTATTGTTTTTTTTTTTTTTTTTTTTTTTTTCCTTTTTTTCTTTTTTTTCTTTTCCCCTTTTTTTTTTTTTTTACCCTTTTGGGGTTTAAATTTTGGTTTCCCCTTTTTTTTCTGGGCCTTTTCTTTTTCTTTTGCCCCCCCTTTCTTTATTTCCCTCCTTTTTTTCCCCCTTTTTTTTCTTTTTTTTCCCCCCTTTTTTTTCCTTATTTTCCTTTTCCCTTTCTTTTTTTTTTCTTTTTTCCTTTTTTTCCCCTTTTTTCCCCCAAAAAGGGCCGGGGGAAAAAACCGGGGCCCCACGACCCGAAAACCCCCCTTTTTTTTTTTTTCCCCCCCCCCCCCACCCCCCCCCCCTCCCCCCCCCTTTCTCACCCCCCCCCCTCCCCTCCCCCTTCCCCCCCCCTCTCCCTCCCAACCTTTTCCCCCCCCCCCCCTTTTTTCCCCCCCCCTTTTTCCCTCAAAACTTTCCCCACCCCCCCTGCCCCCCCCCCCCCCAAAAAAAAAAAAAAGGGGCCCCAAAAAAGAAAAAAAAAAACCCCCCCCCCCCCCAACTTTTCACCCAAAAGTTACTTAACTTGACCCCCCCCTGAAAAACCCCCCCCCCCCGCACCCCGACCCCCCCCGCAACCTTCCAAAATCCAAAACCCCCCAACCCCAAAACCCCCCCCAAACCCCTCAAACCCCGCCAAATCCTCCCCCCGCCCAACCCCTTTTAACCCCTCCCCCCTCAACCTCCCACCCCCCCCTCCCCCTTCCAAATTTTAACCCCCCTTTCCCCTCCCCCCCCAACCCCTTCCAAACCCCCAAACCCCCCCCCCACCTCACAACCCCAACCTTTTCCAAACCCCTCAAAACCCCCTGCCCCACCCCTAACCCCCCCACCCCCTTTAACCCCTGCCCAACCCTCACCCCCCCCACAACCCCAAACCGCAAACCTTAACCTTTCCCCAAACCCCTTTAACCCCCCAAAACCTCAACCCCACCCCCCCCCCAAACCCCCCACAACCCCTAAACCCCTGCAAACCTCTCAAACCCCCCAAAAACCCCCCCCCCCTCAACCCCCCAACCCCCCAAACCCGTCAATGCCCACCCCTACCCCCCCACAAACCCTTTAACCCTGCCCAACCCCCAACCCGCCACAACCCCTCAACCCCTCCACAACCCCCCCCAACCCTCCAAATTCCCAAAAAGTCCCTTTAAAAAATTTTCCCCCCTTCCCCCCCCAAACCCCCCAACCCCCCGCCCCCCAAAAAAATGCACCCCCTCCCCCTGCCCCACCTTCACAACCTGTAAAACCCCCCTTTACCCCTTTTTGGGGGAAAAACCCCCCCCCCCACCAGCCCCCCTCAAACCCCCAACCCCCAAACCCCTCTTTTTCCCCCCGTCGTTAAATGCCCCAACCCCCAAACCCCCCCCCCAAACCCCCAACCCCGCACAAACCCTCCCCAGCCCAAAACCCCCAAACCCCCAAAAACCCCTGCCCCCCCTACTGTCACAACTTTTGCCCATCAAACCCCCAAATGATCAACCCCAAAGGGGCCCCCCCTCCCCTTACCAAACCCTCCCCCCTTCCCCCCTCTCAAACCCCTCCCGAAAACCCCGGTACAAAAATTTTTCCGGAAATTTTCCCGGGTTTTTTGGAAGTGTGGCGTCCCTGGACCCCCCCTACACCCCACGGTTTCCAAGCAGGTTTTGGCAAAAAATTTGTTTTTGTTTTATCCCCTTTTTTTACAAGCGGGTAGTTTGGGGGGTTTTTGCCCCGGGGGTTTTGGGTTTTTTTGGGGGGAGGGGGTGGCCCCCTTTTTCCCCTTTCCCCCCCCTTTCCCAAACCTCCTCCCCTTGTTTTTCCTGTTTCCCCTGGGCTTTGAAGCTGAAAATCCCCCCGGGCCCCGAAAACTTGGTCCCGCCGTGGTCGCAGAAACGTACTCACATAAAATTAAAACCCCCCTGGGGGGGAGTTTTATGTTAAACAAGTGGGACAATGAAAACCTGGATATCCAGAAAAATGCTTTTCGTGCCCATATCCCTTTTCGCCCCCGTCCCCGCCCCCCTCAAATTCCCGCAGAAGCACCCCACGTGTCCCCCATTAAATTATGGTCACTCCAAA
Organism: Cherax quadricarinatus; assembly: GCF_026875155.1. NCBI lineage: Eukaryota > Metazoa > Arthropoda > Malacostraca > Decapoda > Parastacidae > Cherax > Cherax quadricarinatus. Next base: position 752 of record NW_026468963.1, on the reverse strand, counting down.
AGTCCCGGCGTCTCTGCCCCTCATCCGAAACACCAAAACACCCCAAATAAAATGAAAAAACCCCCTTTTTTGGGTTGGGCTGGAAAAGTTTTTTGGTTAAAATTCCCAGATTTTTACTTTTGGGAAATTGTGCGTTTTTTAAAAAGGGATTTGTATAACCCCCTGGCTCGGGGGGGTTTCTTTTCCCCTTTTCCGGGCGAGCCCGACCCTGTGTACAACCTGTTTTCCGCCCTGGGGGGCCCCCGTTTGACAGCGATTGTCGCCCCAAACCCCCCCCTCTTAAAAAAGCTTTTTTTTCGCCGTTAAATTTTAAATTATTTTAATTATAAATTTTTTTATTTTAAAATAATGCATTTTTTTTTAAAAAAATCAAAAAATTAAATAATTTTATAAAAGTCCCCAAAAAAACCGCAACCCTTTTTTAAAATTGGCACGGTTTACCCCTAAACTTGGACTCCCCCAAAAGTGATCCCATCTAGTCTCCCCCGTATGGGTATGAAGGTAAATCTCGATGTTTCCCCAGCGGGCCCCTCCTTCAGCCCCAACAAAATCAAAATTTTTCCTGAGTCCTTAAAGTTCCAGCCCAGAAAACCCCCTAGGGCCAAACCGAAAGGTTTGGGGCCCCGGTTAGAAAACCCCAGCCCCCCAAAAATTTCCCGTCCAGGGAAAAACCACCCCTTTGTCCCTATTTTTCCAAGAAAAGGGAAAAGGGACCCGTGTTAAAAAACCTTTTTTTTTTTCCCCTTTTAGGG
>NW_026468962.1:0-12251 GCF_026875155.1 Cherax quadricarinatus | reverse complement strand
GAGGAAAAGGTACTACAAAGCAGGCACAATTCAATCTGGGAAACATATGGTAGTAATTGCTGTGATGTATAATCCAGCACAGAACTGGAGGAGACCAAGAGAGGAATATGATGAGAACAACAGAGTGATGGTTGACACACTGGCTAAGGTGGAACGAAGAACTCAATCGTGCAGAGCAAAGTTACTGGTTATAGGTGAGATCGATTGGGAAAACCTTGAGCCTCATTGGGGCCCCAAAACATGGAGAGCCAAGATGATGGATGTGGTACTGGAAAACCTCATGCATCAACTCATCAGAGACACTACCAGAGAGCGACGGATGAACCAGCAAGACTGGACCTTGTGTTCACTCTGAGTAGATCAGACATTGATGACATCACATATGAGAGGCCCCTCGGAGCTAGTGACCACGTAGTCCTGAGTTTTGATTACATAGTAGAGTTACGGGTGGAGAGGGTAACAGGAATCGAATGGTAAAAGCCTAACCGTGAAAGGGAAGACTACACAGGTATGAGGAACTTCCTGCGGGAGGTGAAGTGGGAGAGAGAAATGGTAGGAAAGACAGTAAATGAAATGATGGAATATGTAACAACAAAATGCAAGGAGGCAGAGGAAAGGTTTGTTCCCAAGGGCAACAGAAACAATGGGAAGACCAAAGCGAGTCCTTGGTTTACCCAAAGGTGCAGGGAGGCAAAACCTAAGTGCATTAGAGAATGGAAGAGGTATAGAAGGCAAAGAACCCAGGAAAACAAGGAGATCAGTTGAAGGACAAATGAAAATCTGATTCTGCTTCTGACTCTCGCCTCGGCAGGTCATAGCAGCTCTCCTTACTTGTCCAGTCTCCCTACGATCCCCGTTGGGGAGGGGAACCTCTACCATCTCCACGATGTCTTACCGTGTGAGAATTAAGCCCAAGTCTGCTGTCGTTGACGACGCCACGAGGCTCGAGTTTGTAACCCCACTCAACATTTGTCTTCACGCTAAATTCTCCAAGATTACTTCACAGAAAGAAGCCTTCATCGTTACCTTTCTCGATGATGCTGAAGCTGACAAAGTACTTACACCTACAGCCATGAAGATATTAGAAGACCGTGGTTTTACCATCTCCACGTCACCATACATGCGTGGAAAACGCTGTGTTCATGAAACGCCTTGACAGGCTAATCACGAACATATCTATCGAGGAAATTATGTCATCACTTGAAGACCTCAACACTTGGGCCAAGATTGACTCTGTTGTAAAGATTCCCAACGCTTCCTCGATGCTCAAGGTCACATTCCTGGACGTTACCATGGCGACCAGAGCACTGTCTGATGGCCTGGCCATCTCTTACTACTACATCAACCCTCGACAGATTGAGCCTGAACGATTCACTTACATAACACATTGTTGGACATGTTACTCGTACAGTCACTGCCGACTGCCACGTGAAGAATAAGAAGATATGTTCCACCTGTGGGTCTGCAGATCATGACTTTAGCTGCTGCTCTTTCACTGGGGCTCCCACCTGCATCAACTGTAAGAGTGATCACCATACTCTTGCAGTCAAATGCCTAGTGCGCAAGGATATCCTCTCTAAGAAACTGAAAAAAGAAACTAAGAAGTCTACAGGAAACTCTCTTACTTATGCTGCTATAGCTAAGCTTCAGACGACCACCACCAAGATTCTACAAGCTACTCAGCAACCTCCACCACTCACCACCTCTCCTCCACCATACGATATTTCCACAAAATTCTATTACTGCCTGCTGTATGCACACATGCAAAATGCAGCTAACCCGGGTTGTTTCAATACAACTATGAATGATATTTTTGTCCTCAACAATCTGTCATCATTCAACTTCCCAGCTAGTCCTGCTTCAGCTGATGTTTTGAAGATTATTCCAGAAAATCGTCAGTTTTGAGGCACCAGATGACTTGCAAGACTTGATTTCTGCAGAAGCCACCTGCTCTACTTCGCAATCCACCAATGAGAGACCACCACCTCCTCCAGCCACAGCCACTGCCAAGAACCAATCAGAGCCCTCACTGCCTCACGTACCTCCACCTTCCTCCACCAATGAGAATCCGCCTCTAACGCCAGCCACAACGTCCATCAAGACACGAGCAGCGTCCTCGTCTTCCAAAACCAACAAAACTGACCAATCATCGACTTCACTTGTCGCTCACTCCAAGGATAAATAAACAACACTATAATACGATACGTGGAGTCTCTTTCTTCACTACTCCTGAGGCTCCTAGAGAAATAGATACAAAGACATTGATCCCCCTGCTCTAGAGCGAAGAAGTCAAGTTCGTCTGTAGACCATCACGCCCTCTCTTCCTTAGAGAAGTCATCAGTCTCCTTAATGCTCCAGAGACCGACCCAGACCGCAAATTTAGACTCATGCCCATGCAAATACCGGCGTTCCAGAGACTTTCTAGTGGGTCAACAGCTTAACACACCTCAAGCTGACCTCAACCAATACAACTCATCCTGCTTGCTGCCTTCTGACACTCCCAGCCCCTGCCACTGCCTTTGCCATCCTCTCCTAGTGAGCCAAGTACCGACATCATCCAAGCCTCTCAATCTACGCCTCTAGTACTACGGTACCACATGTCCCAAAGAGGTTGGGCCACTTGCCTTGATTCCTCCTCTTCCCCTCCTTCCCATCTTTTTCCAGTTATTTCCATCCTTCCTCATCCTTCTTCCTTCCCATCTCACGACAGTTCTCGTCGTCTTCTTCGATTCGATTCGATCAGTTGAACAGCCAGAAACGAATATGCACAGATAAGGAGGGAAGCCCAGTGACAGTACAAAAATGACATAGGATCGAAAGCTAAGACTGACCCAAAACTGCTGTTTAGCCGCATTAGAAGGACGACAGTCAAAGACCAGGTAATCAAGCTGACGAAAGAAGGTGGGGAACTCACAAGAAATGACCAAGAGATATGCGAGGAGCTTAACATAAGATTTAAGGAAGTATTCACAGTGGAGACAGGAAGAACTCTGGGAAGACAGGACAGAGGGGGACACCAACATGGAATAGACCAACAAGTTCTGGACGATATACACACAACTGAGGAGGAGGTGGAGAAGCTGCTAAGTGACCTTGATACCTCAAAGGCAATGGGACCGGACAATATCTCCCCGTGGGTCATCAGGGAGGGAGCAGATATACTGTGTGTGCCATTAACCACAATTTTCAATACAACCCTTGAAACTGGGCAACTACCTGAGGTATGGAAGACCTCAAATGTAGTTCCCATTTTTAAAAAAGGAAACAGAAAAGAGCACTAAATTACAGACCAGTGTCACTGACGTGTATAGTATGCAAAGTCATGGAGAAGATTATCAGGAGGAGAGTGGTAGAGCACCTGCAACGGAACAAGATCATAAACGACAACCATCACGGATTCATGGAAGGCAAATTCTGTGTCACAAACCTTCTGGAGTTCTATGACAAAGTTACAGAAGACACGAGAGAGAGGGGTGGGTTGATTGCATTTTCTTGGGCTGCAAGAAGGCCTTCAACACAGTTCCTCACAAGTGACTAGTGAAGAAACTAGTGGATCAGGTGCATATAACAAGAAGGGCACTGCAATGGATCAGAGAATACCTGACACGGAGGCAACAACGAGTCAAAGTACGAGATGAGGTATCACAGTGGGAACCTGTGATGAGTGGGGTCCCACAGGGATCGGTCCTAGGACCAGTGCCATTTCAGGAATGACATGATGGAAGGGATAGACTCAGAAGTGTCCCTTTTCGCAGATGATGTGAAGTTAATGAAGAGAATTAAATCAGATGAGGATCAGGCAGGACTTCAAAGAGACCTGGACAGGCTGGACACGTGGTCCAGCAACTGGTTTCTTGAATTCAACCCTGCCAAATGCAAATTCATGAAGATCGGAGAGGGGCAAAGAAGACTGCAGACATAGTATAGACTGGTTGGCCAAGGACTGCAAACCTAGCTCAAAAAGAAAGATCTTGGGGTGACCATAACACCGAGCATGTCTCCGGAGGCACACATCAACCAGATAACTGCTGCAGCATATGGGTGCCTGGCAAACCTGAGAATAGCGTTCCGATACCTTAGTAAGGAATCGTTCAAGACACTGTACACTGTGTACATCAGGCCCATACTGGAGTATGCAGCACCAGTTTGGAACCCACACCTGGTCAAGCACAAGAAACTAGAGAAAGTACAAAGGTCTGCAACAAGGTTAGTTCTGGAGCTCAGGGGAATGTCCTACGAAGAAAAGTTGAGGGAAATCGGGCTGACGACACTGGAGGACAGGAGGGTCAGGGAAGATATGATAACGACATGCAAAATACTGCATGTGATAGATAAGGTGGACAGAAGTGATGAAGACTCAGACTAGTCACAGGGATGTCAGGAAATATTTCTTAAGTCACAGAGTCGTCAGGAAGTGGAATAAACTAACAAGTGATGTAGTGGAGATAGGAACCATACATAGCTTTAAGACGAGGTATGACAAAGCACAGGGAGCAGAGGGAGAGAGGACCCAGTAGCGACCAGTGAAGAGGTGAAGAGGCGGGGTCAGGGAATTTTGATGAGCTGGAGAGAGGAGACAGAAGAGAAGCAACAGACTACATAATAGGAACACTTAAGTCTGGAGGTCCCAAGGTGGTAATTGCAGTGATGTATGACCCACCACAGAACAGCAGGAGGCCAAGGCAAGAGTATGATGAGAGTAACAGAGCAATGCTTGACACACTTGCTGAAGTGGCCAGAAGTGCTTACAAGAGCAGGGCGAAGCTACTGATTGTGGGTGACTTCAGTCACAAATATATTGACAAGGAGAACTTGGAGCCACATGGAGACCCAGAAACGTGTCAGGTCAAGTACTGTTGTTACTCACCTGTGTGTCAGGTGAAGGACTTGTTTCTCAACCTGCTTTTACAAAGTTGGCTGGACCAGTAATTGTCGCGCTGACACCTGGATTATCTTGTTGTCCAGTGGTGGCTGCTGGAGCACCTTGTTGCAGCCCGGTTGTTGCAGGCGTAGTAGTTGCTTGAGGGGCGGCAGCTGCCAGCAACACAGTTGCCAACAGGAACACAATCAACACAGCTCTCATTGTGATGATGTCCTCAACTCACTGTTGATGATATCAAGTGTTACATTAATATCTGTTTAATGATGAAACATGAGACTGGACTCAAGCTGAGAGACAAACATTATAATGTTTTCTGAAATATATGTCTGTTTCAGGAGCTGAGCCTCTGTAAGGGAAAATAATTTGACCTACCTTACTCTTCATTTTTACAAGCTGACTTCAATTTTCTTTGAGCAGCATGACCTCTTTCGGGTTTAGCGAATCCCCATAGAAACAATAGCCATGATATTGCCTGAAGATGTGTGTGAACATGCAGACCTCCTCCTGTTGATGGTTTGTGCACAAACACACACACACAAACACACACACATGCACACACACAAACACACACACACACACACACACACACACACACACACACACACACACACACACACACACACACACACAACTGCTGCAGCATATGGGCGCCTGGCAAACCTGAGAATAGCGTTCCCATGTCAGGAAGTATTTGCTCAGTCATAGAGTCGTCAGGAAGTGGAACAGCCTAGCAAGTGATGTACTGGAGGCAAGAACCATACATAGCTTTAAGGCGAGGTATGACAAAGCCAGGAAGCAGAGAGAGAGAGGATCTAGTAGCGATCAGCGAAGAGGAGGGGCCAGGAGCCGAGTCTCGACCCCTGCAACCACAATCAGGTGAGTAAAATTAGGTGAGTATACACACACACACACACACACACACACACACATGCAGGACCCTGTACACCGTGTACGTTAGGCCCATATTGGAGTATGTGGCACCAGTTTGGAACCCACACCTAGCCAAGCACGTAAAGAAACTAGAGAAAGTTCAAAGGTTTGCAACAAGACTAGTCCCAGAGCTAAGAGGTATGTCCTACGAGGAGAGGTTAAGGGAAATCAACCTGACGACACTGGAGGACAGGAGAGATAGGGGGGACATGATAACGACATACAAAATACTGAGAGGAATTGACAAGGTGGACAAAGACAGGATGTTCCAGAGATTGGACACAGTAACAAGGGGACACAGTTGGAAGTTGAAGACACAGATGAATCACAGGGATGTTAGGAAGTATTTCTTCAGCCACAGAGTAGTCAGTAAGTGCAATAGTTTGGGAAGCGATGTAGTGGAGGCAGGATCCATACAAAGCTTTAAGCAGAGGTATGATAAAGCTCACGGTTTAGGGAGAGTGACCTAGTAGCAATCAGTGAAGAGGCGGGGCCAGGAGCTCGGACTCGACCCCCGCAACCTCAACTAGGTGAGTACAACAGCGAGTGGGCTAGTCACGCCGTCGGTGCTCCGGGGATTTAAGTGTTTTTGAGGGCTACAAGTGTTCTGCAAGGGTTGCTAAGTGTGTCAGGGTAGTCAACAATCCTAGAAGTGTTTTTTTTAATTGCCTGAGCCACACAAGTGTGGGGAGAGCCACAATTTTGAAAGTGATCTGGAAAATAAAAGCGTTGTGGCGCAGGCTAGTGTGAAGGCGGCGTTGCCAAGTGTCACCCAAGATTTTAATAAAGTGAAACAATAGTGTGACCAGTGAAAGAAATACAGTGAATAGGGTACATTATTAACGAGAAGAAATTGAGGTGGATCTACGCCAGGACGTACATCGAGCTGGATCTACTCCAGGACGTCACATCGACCTGGACAATCTACACTGCTACAGCTGCACTACAAGTACTGTATCACCTATGAGTGGTTGTTTGGGTGTGGGGTCCAGGTTCCAATTTAACCGCCAAGCTGAATGTGAATGGTCTAACTCTCATAGACGATAAAGAATAGCACTCAAGTATTCAATAAGGTTTAGCAAATGGTAATCCATGAACAAGGCGATTAACTCACTATAAGCAGGTGATATAGGCAACACTGCAAGGGAGTCAGGTCACAAGAGGTTGTGGACACAAGCGACAACTGAGAATCTACATTACACTCCAAGCACAAGCCACCTACTTTTCAGACACATAATAAACCCACACATAATTCGACACATAATTACACCACAACACACACACACACACACACACACACACACACACACACCACACACACCACACACACACACACCACACACACACACAACACACACACACACACACACACACACACACATACACACACCCACATACACACACACACAACACACACACACACACACACACTGTAAGTGCGGTAAGTCCAGGAGGTGGTCAGTGTCACAAGAAGGTGTGGGCAGCCAAGGACCACTGAGACTTACCTTAAATGCACAAGCCACCTACCTTTCAGTACATAATAAACCCACACATAATTCCACACAACAATTACACACAAAATTACACACTCACACACACACACACACACACACACACACACCACACACACACACATATCCAGACACACACACACTCCCCCCTCACACCGACATCTCACTACTTCCCCTGATCCATCCCCTCCCTCGATCACCCTCCCCTCCCCCGTTCAACCCAAACCCTCCCCCCCTCTCCCACTCAGCTCCCAAATAGCACAGTTCCTCCACTACTTCCCCCCCCCCACACTCTGACACACACACTACTAACCTAACATACAGAACTACATAGGTTATCCCACTCTGAGGCAATCAGGAGAAAAACAAAATGGGTTGCCAGAGAGCAACAGAAAAACCAAGGGACAGGAGGAGGAAAATGCAAGGAAGATTGGGCAGCAGAGCTCATAAAAGGGATCATGAATGGGAAAAGAAACTAGAAGAACTTAGCATGAGAATGGAAGAGAGGATAGATATGGAAAGCGGAGTGGGAGGTGCATGTCAAAGCAGCAGAAGCTAGGATACATGAGTTTTAGAAGAGGAATTGAAAAATCTGAAACAGCCTAAAGAACTAAAGAACATTTTGGGATTGACAACAGATGACTGCTACCTCAGCCACAAATAAGGGGACTGTAGGGAAAGATAGGGGCACAACTGCATGGAGATGCTCTATCAGAGGAGACTGTAGCAAATGAAAGAGCTAAGCTTTATGTGGAGGCCCTAACAGACAACAACAGAGCCCAAGGAAAGCCGAGAAGGGAAAATGACAGGCCACTGAGCCCAAGTACATTAGCCAGTGAAACTGATGAAAGGAAAGCTGCAGTGGAGGAAACCAAATTAAATGAGGGGATACACAGGGATATGCAGTGGGAGAATGAAAGGGTGAGGTCAGTCTTTGTGTATGGGCTCCAGGAAACATATGAAGCAAGAAAACAAGGGGAAAAAAAAGCAATTGAAAGCATCATGAAAGCAATAGGAGAAGACGATATGACCCAGCTGGAAAATTTTCGGAGAATAGGGGGGTTTGTAAAAAAAAAAACCCGGCCAGTGAGAGTGACCTTCAAGGCAGAAGCGACTCGGACCAGGATACTGCAGGAGAAAGCACGATTAAGGGACATGACGGCATACAGGAGGGTGTATCTCGACCGCAACAGAACACAAGAAGAAAGGAAGAAACTGAGAGAGATGGTACAAAGGCGGAAGGAGGAAAGAGAGGGGATGGAGAAGACAGACAGGAGATCCCAGACCCAGGAAGAAGATCTAATACAGCCTCCCTCACAACATTCTATAGAAGCCTCCCAACCAGGTCAACCCCAGTGCAACCAAACACTCTAAATCAAAACACCCATGCCACATCCAATGCCCCCACCCACTACATTACAAACTTCACCCCCACAGCAACAACCCATAGTTCCTACCAGGTCTCCCACTTCCCAACCCCAATATACTTACCAGACCACAGTCTTAGAAAAGAAGTTGAAGGTGTGGTATACAAATGCAGATGGAATAACAAACAAGTATGAGGAGTGGCACGAAAGAATCAAAGAGACATCCCCAGACATAATAGCACTCACAGAAACAAAACTCACCAGAATAATAACAGATTCAATCTTTCCATCCGGATATCAAATCTTCAGGAAAGACAGAGGGAGGAGAGGGGGAGGAGGAGTTGCCCAGCTCATTAAAAACCAGTGGGGTTTTGAGAAAATGGAAGGAATGGATGGCATGGGCGAAAGGACTACTTAGTAGGAACAATCCAGTCTGAGGGACATAAGGTGATTAATTGCAGTAATGTACAACCCACCACAGAACTGCAGGAGGCCAAGAGAAGAATACGATGAGAGCAACAGAGCAATGATCAACACACTAGCCGAGGTGGCCAGGAGAGCACACATGGGGGGAGCAAAGTTACTAGTTATGGGTGATTTCAATCACAAGGAGATTGACTGGGAAAACCTGGAGCCCATGGGGGTCCCGAAACATGGAGAGCCAAGATGATGGATGTGGTACTGGAGAACCTTATGCATCAACATATTAGAGACACTACCAGAGAGAGAGGAGAGGATGAACCAGCAAGGTTGGACCTGTATTCACCATGAGTAGTTCGGACATCGAGGGTATCATGTATGAAAGGCCCCTGGGAGCTAGTGATCATGTGGTTCTGTGCTTCGACTACATAGTTGAGCTCCAAGTGAGAGAGTAGCAGCAATAGGCTGGGAAAAAACCAAACTACAAAGGGGGAACTACTCAGGCAGAGGAACTTCCTTCAAGACATTCAGTGGGAGAGGGAACTGACAGGAAATACCAGTACAAGAAATGATGGACTATGTAGCAACAAAATGCAAGGAGGCAGAGGAGAGGTTTGTTCCCAAGGGAACAGAAATAATGGAAGAACAGAACGAGTCCTTGGTTCACCCAAAGGTGTAGGGAGGCAAAAACTAGGTGTACTAGAGAATGGAAAAGGTACAGAAGACAGAGAATCAGGAAAATAAAGAAATCAGTCGAAGAGCCAGAAACGAATATGCACAGATAAGAAGGGAGGCTCAGAGACAATATGAAAATGACATAGCATCAAAAGTAAACACTGACCCGAAGCTGTTGTACAGCCACATCAGGAGGAAAACAACAGTCAAGGACCAGGTAATCAGACTGAGGAAGGGTGATGGGGAATTCACAAGAAACGACCGAGAGGTGTGTCAGGAGCTCAACACAAGATTTAAAGAGGTATTTACAGTGGAAACCAGTAGGACTCCAAGAAATCAGAACAGGGGGGCAACACAGCAAGTGCTGGATGAGGTACATATAACCAAGGAGGAGGTGAAGAAGCTGCTATGCGAACTTGACACCTCAAAGGCGTGGGACCAGACAACATCTCTCCATGGGTCCTTAAAGAGGGAGCAGAGATATTGTGTGAGCCATTAACAAAGATCTTCAACACATCATTTGAAACTGGGCAACTCCCTGAGGTATGGAAAATGGCAAATGTAGTCCCAAATTTTTAAAAAGGGAGACAGACATGAGGCACTAACACTACAGACCTGTATCTCTAACGTGTATAGTATGCAAGGTCATGGAGAAGATCATCAGGAGGAGAGTGGTGGGGCACCTGGAAAGAAACAAGTGTATAATTGACAACCAGCACGGTTTCAGGGAAGGAAAATCCTGTGTCACAAACCTACTAGAGTTTTATGACAAGGTGACAGAAGTAAGACAAGAGAGAGAGGGGTGGATCGACTGCGTATTTTGGACTGCAAGAAGGCTTTCGACACAGTTCCTCACAAGAGGTTACGCAAAAGCTAGAGACCAGGCACACATAACAGGAAAGGCACTGCAATGGATAAAGGGGAATATCTGACAGGGAGGAAACAACGAGTCATGGTACGCGATGAGGTGTCAGAGTGGGGGGCCTGTGACAAGCGGGTTCCACAGGGGTCAGTCCTAGGCCCTGTGCTTTTTCTTGGTATACTGAACGACATAAGGGAAAGGGATAGACTCAGAAGTGTCCTTGTTTGCAGACGTTTGTGAAGTTAATGGGGAAAAAATCGAATCGGACGAGGATCAGGCAGGACTACAAAGAGATCTGGACAGGCTACAAGCCTGGTCCAGCAACTGGCTCCTTGAATTTAACCCTGCCAAATGCAAAGCAAAAAGATTGGGGAAGGGCAAAGAAGACCGCAGACACAATATAGTTTAGATGGCCAAAGACTGCAAACCTCACTCAAGGAAAAAGTCTGGGGGTGAGTATAACACCAGCATATCTCCTGAGGCGCACATCAATCAGATAACTGCTGCAGCAAAAGGGCACCTGGCAAACCTACGGATAGCGTTCCGATACCTCAGTAAGGTTTTCGTTTAAGACTCTGTACACCATCTACGTCGGGCCCATACTGGAGTATGCAGCACCAGTTTGGAATCCACACCTAGTCAAGCACGACAAGAAATTAGAGAAAGTGCAAAGGTTTGCAACAAGACTAGTCCCAGAGCTACGGGGATTGTCCTATGAAGAAAGGTTGAGGGAAATCGGCTGACGACACTGGAGGCCAGGAGGGTAAGGGGAGACATGATAACGACATATAAAATACTGCACGGAATAGACGAGGTGGACAAAGACGGGATGTTCAGAGATGGGACACAGACACAAGAGGTCACAATTGGAAGTTGAAGACTCAGATGAATCAAAAGGGGTGTTAGGAAATATTTCTTCAGTCATAGAGTAGTCAGGCCATGGAATAGCCTAGAAAGTGATGTGGTGGAGGCAGGAACCATACATAGTTTTAAGGCGAGGTATGATAGAGCTCATGGGGCAGGGAGAGAGAGGACCTAGTAGCAATCAGCGAAGAGGTGGGGCCAGGAGCTGTGAATCGCCCGAACCCAAATAAGTGAGTACAAATAGGTGAGTACACACACACACACACACACGTGGAGAAGTCACGCGGTTTGAGCTCGTGTTTTGGTGGTAATTTCTGACTGTGCATAAGGAATAGAGTGTGGGATATAGGCGTGTGCACGCATAAGAGTGCATATAATCACTTAAACCCCGAAAAAAGGAAATATAAGTGATCACTGACAAGAAAGCATAGTAAATAGTGCAAGTGCTAAGTGGGGCCAGGAGCAAGGAAGGTGAACGGTTGTGTCAGGCCTAAATAGTGTTGCCATACATAACGCAGTGGGGTATTTGAAGAATAAGTGCGACTCAAGACCAGGGAAATAAGAGATATGTATAGATATGTCAGTAAATACAGTGAGTGAGTGAAAAAAATTAGATGAGCTAGAGACTACAGTGCCTACTGGTAGTAGAAAAATTACCGGAAAGCATCAAGCATCTTTATACGTGGGACCCCAAAACAACAACATTACTCCCTGCCCCCAATGTAATATTCCCTGTTTGA
>NW_026468961.1:0-12116 GCF_026875155.1 Cherax quadricarinatus | reverse complement strand
TGGGGGGTTTGTGTTTTGTGTGTGTGTGTGTGTGTGTGTGTGGTGTGTTGGTGTTTTGGGGGGGTTTGGGTTTGTGGGGGGTGTGTTGGGTGTGTGTTGGGGGGGTTTGAGTGTGGTACTCACCTAGTTTACTCCCCTAGTTGAGGATGCGGGTCGAGCCCAAGCCCCTGGCCCCCCTCTTCACTGGTGTACTAGGTCACTCCCCCTGAACCATGAGCTTTATCGTACCTCTGCTTAAAGCTATGATGGACCCTGCCTCCATAATCGTTTTTCCCAAACTTTTCCACTTACTGACAAATCTGTGGCGAAAAATACTTTTTAAACATCCCTTTGATTCATCGTGTCTTCAACTTCCAACTTGCCCCCTTTTAGTGCCCAATCCTGGAACCCCTTTTTGTCCACCTTAAATTCCTCTCAGTTTTTTGTAAGTCGTTATCATGTCCCCCCATCTCTCCTTCCTCCATGTCGCAGGTTGATTTCCCTTAACCTCTCCTCGTGGGGACATACCTCTTAGCTCTGGGCAGTCTTGTTGAAAACCCTTTTGCACTTTCTTAGTTTCTTTTACGTGCTTGGCTGGGTGGGGGGTTTCCAAACTGTCCGCATACCCCAATATGGGCCAAACGTACACGGTGTACGGGGGCCGAATGATTCCTTATTAAGATGTGGGAATGCTGTTCTGAGGTTTGTAGGCCCCCATATGCGCAGCAGTTATTTGGTTGATGGCGCTTCAGGAGATGTGCCTGGTTTATACTCCCCCCCAAATCTTTTTCCTTGAGTGGGGTTTTTGTAGTCTCTGACCCCCTGACGTACTCCGTCTGCGGTTCTTTGCCCTTCCCCCAATCTTCATGACTTGACTTGGTGGGATTGAACTCCAGGCCAATTGGGGGCCCCCAGGTCTGCAGCCTGTCCAGATCCCTTTGTGTTCTCCCTGGCTTCGACGAGTAATTCTTCTCATCAACTTCACGTCATCTGCAAACAGGGACCCTCAAGTCTATTCCTTCCGATGTCGTTCACAAATACCAGAAACACACTGGGCCTAGGGGCTGACCCCTGCGGGGCCCCCCGGTCACAGGGGCCCCTCTGACACCCCCGCCACGTACCATGACTCGCTGCTTCTTCCCGACAAATATTCCTGACCATTGCAGTACCTTCCCCGTTTTCCCTGCTTGGTCCTCCAGTTTTTGCACCAATTCTTTTGTGGAACTGTGTCAAACGCCTTCTTGCAGTCCAAGAAAATGTGTTATGGTGTGTGTGTGTGTGGGGGGCGTGTGTGTGCGTGTGCGTGTGGTGTGTGTGGTGTGTGTGTTGTGTAATGTGTGTTGTGTGGTGGTTTTAGTTGTGGTTTGTGTGGGGTGTATGTATATGTGTGTGTGTGTGTGTGTGTGTGTGTGGTGTGGTGTGTGTGGTGTGTGTGTTGTGTTGTGTGTTTGTGTTATGTGTGTGTTATGATGTGTGTTGGGGGGGGGGGAAAGGGGGGAGGGGGGGGGAGGAGGGAGGACCGCAAAGTAAACAAGGGAGTCAGTCATAATTAGGTTGGTTCATCATCGCATACTGGGGGGAGCAGGTGCCTCACCCCCCCTAAACTTCAATCAACCCCAATTTTTCTGTTGTTTCCCCTTGGACACCACACCACAACCACACACACACACACACACACACACACAACACACACACACACACGCTCGTGCGATAAGGCCTTAGAAAAGGTAGAGTGAATCTAGTAGGCCCAAAAGGGGGGGGCCAGGACTGCGATCGAACCTAAACCCACAAGTAGGCGGACACACACTTTTTAAAGACGAGAAACTTCCGGGAAAGGAAGAATAAAATACCAATCGCTCAAAAATTTGGTTTAACTATAACCAAAATTTTTTAAAAGGGGGGGCTGGTGAGCACGGAAGGCCGTCAATAACAAAAGCCCAAAGGGGTCATCTGCCCACATAAAGAAAAACTGCCCTTTTTCTTGAAAAAACTTTACCAAACTAAACAAAAAAGACAACACAATGAAACTATCATATAGAATAGTGTGCAACACTGCTGTTTTTCCCCACAATGAAACTATATATAAAATGGTGCAACACTGCTGGTGTTCCCACAATGTAACTTCATTAAAATAGTGTAGCAACACTGCTAGTGTTCCCACAGTGTAACTTCATTAGAATAGTGTAGCAACATGCTATTTTCCCCGTGTAACATATAGAAAGTGTAGCAACACTGTGGTGTTCCCAAATGTAACTAATATAAAAATGTGTGCAAATGGGGTTTCCCACAATGTAACTTTATATAGAATAGTGTAGAACACTGCTGGTGTTCCCAAATGTAACTATCATATAGAATAGTGTGCAACACTGCGGTTTTCCCCAATGTAATATATAAAATAGTGTAGCAACATGCGGGTTTTGTTCCCACAATGTAACTATCATTAGAATAGTGTAGCAACACTGCGGTGTTCCCAAAATGTAACTATCAATAAATAGTGTAGAAACATGCTGGTTTTCCCCCACAATGTAACTATCTAAGAAAGTGGGGGCAACACTGTGGTGTTCCCACAATGTAATATCTAAGAATATGTAGCAACACTGCGGGTGTTCCCACAAGTAACTATCATTTAGAATAGTGTGCAACACTGCTGGTGTTCCCAAGTGAAATACATATAGAATAGTGTAGAAACCATGCTGGTTTTCCCCACAATGTAACTTCTACAGAATGTGTAGAAAACACTGCGGGTTTTTTCCCACAATGTAACTACTATAGAATAGTGTAGCAACACTGTGTTTTTTCCCCAGTGTAACTATCTATAGAATATGTAGCAACACTGGGGTGTTCCCCCCAATTAAACATCATTAAAATTTGTGTGCAACATGTGGTGTTCCCACAGTATAACTATCATATAAAAACATGAGCAACATGGGTTTTCCCACAATGTAACTATCATATAGAATAGGTAGCAACACTGCTGGGTTACCACAATGTAACATCTATAGAATATTGTAGAACAGGTTTTCCCCACTGTAACTATAAATAGAATGTTAGAACCTGCGGGGTTTTCCCCAAAACAATGTAACTATCCATATAGAATAGTGTAGCAACAGCGGTTTTTCCCACAATGAACTACATATAAAATAGTGTAGAAAACACTCTGGTGTTACCCAATGTAACTATCATATGAATAGTTTTAGCAAAAACTGCTGGTGTTACCAATTATATATAAGAATGGTAGCAACCATGCGGTGTTCCAAATGTAACAAAATTATAGAATAGGTAGCAACACGCTGGTGTTCCCACAATTAACTATCATATAGAATAGTGTAGCAACATGGGGGGTTTTACACAATGAAAACTATCAATAGAATGTGTAGAAACATGCTTGTGTTCCCAAAAATGTAACTTATATAGAATGTGTACAACACTGCTGGTGTTCCCACAATGTAACTATCATTAGAAAGTGTACAACAGCGGGGTTTTACCACAATGTAACTATCTATGAATAGTGTACAACACTGTGGTTTCCCAAAATGAAAACTTCATAAGAATAGTGTAGCAACATGCTGGTGTTACCAAAATGAAAAACTATAATAGAATGTGTACAACACCTGCGGGTTTTCCCCACAATGTAACTATCAAAAAGAAAGTTAGCAAACTGCTGGTGTTCCCACAATGTAACTTCATATAGAATAGTGTGCAACACGTGTGTTCCCACAATGAAACCCATCATATAGAATAGGTAGCAACACACTACGGGTTTTCCCCACAATGAAATACATAAGAATAGTGTAGCAACACTGTGGTGTTCCCACAATGAAAAATATCATATAGAATAGTGTAGCAACATGCTGGTGTTACCACAATGAAAACTATCATTTAAATGTGTAGCAACCTGCGGTGTTCCCACATTGAAACATCATATAGAATAGTGTAGAAACCACGCGGGTGTTCCCCAATGAACTATCATATAAATGTGTAGCAACACGTGGTTTCCCCAAAATGAAACATAAATAAAATAGTGTAGCATCATGTGGGTTCCCACAATGAACATATAAAAATATTTTGTAGCAACCTGCTGGTTTTCCCCACAATGAATACATATAGAATAGTGTAGCAACATGCTGGTGTTCCCCAAATGTAATTTCATATAGAATAGTGTAGCAACATGCTGGTTTCCACAATGAAACTATCTATAGAATAGTGTGGCAAACATGTGGTTTTCCCACAGTGTAATACATATAGAATAGTTAGCAAACGTGGTGTTCCCACAACGTAACTATCTATAAAAGTGTACCAACACTGTGGTGTTCCCCACAATGTAAATAATATAGAATGTGTAGCAACATGGGTGTTCCCAATTAACTTCATATAGAATGTGTGAAACACTGCTTGGTTCCCAATGAAAACTATCATATAGAATTAGTGTAGCAACACTGTGGTGTTCCCACAAGAAAACTTCATATGAAAGTGTAGCAACACGGGTTTTCCCACAATGAAACATCTATAGAAAGTGTAGCAACATGCTGGTGTTCCCACAAGTAATACTAAAATAGTGCAGAACACTGCTGGTGTTCCCACAATGTAACTATCATATAGAATATTACAAACGCTGGTTTTCCCCACAGTGTAAAACATATAAAATTTAGTTTTTAGCAACACGTGGGTTCCCACAATGTAACTATTATAGAATGTGAGCAACATGCTGGTGTTCCCCACGGAAACTATCATATAGAACAGTGTAAAACACGTGGTGTTCCCACAATGAAAATATCAAATAGAAATGTAGCAACACTGCGGGGTTTTACCACAATGAAACATCATATAATAGTGAGAACACTGTGGTTTTCCCACAATGTAACTATCATAAGAAAGTGAAAGCAACATGTGTGTTCCCAAAATGTAACTACCATATAGAATAGTGTACAACACTGGGGTGTTCCCACAATGTAACTATCATATAGAATAGTGTGAACACTGCGGTGTTCCCACAATGTAACTACATAAGAATAGTGTAGCAAACTGCGGGTGTTACCACAATGTAAATATATAGAATAGTGTAGAAACCATGCTGGTGTTCCCACAATGTAACTTATATAAATATGTAAAACATGCTGGTGTTTCCCAATGTAAATTAAAGAATGGTGAGCAACAGCTGGTTTCCCACAAGAAAAAACATCTATAAAATTTTGGGTAGCAACACTGCTTTTGTTCCCACAATGAAATATTATAGAATAGTGTCAAACGCGGGTGTTCCCAAAAATGTAACATCATATAGAATAGTGTAGCAACACTGTGGTTTTTCCACAATGAACTATCTATAGAATTGTGTAGCAACACAGCTGGTGTTCCCACAATGTAACTTCAATAGAATAGTGTACCAACACTGCGGGTTTTTCCCCACAATGAATTCATATAGAATGGTGCAACACTGCTGGTGTTACCACAATTAACTTCATATAGAAATGTAGCAAAACATGCTGGTGTTCCCACAATGTAAACTATTATAGAATAGTGTAGCAACATGCTGGTGTTCCCCAAATGTAACTATCATATAGAATAGTGTAGAAAAACATTGCTGGTGCCCCCAAAATGTAACTTCATATAGAATAGTGTAGCAACACTGGGGTTTACCACAAGAATATCTATAGAAAGTGTAGAAACACTCTGGTTTTCCCCAAACAATGAAACTTTCATATGAATAGTGTAGCAACATGCTAGTGTTCCCAAATGAACCCTCTATAGAAAGTTAGCAAAAACTACTGGTGTTCCCACAATGTAATATCATATAGAATAGTGTGAAACACTGCTGGTGTTCCCACAAGAAATTAAATTTGAATAGTGTACAACACTGCTGGGTTCCCAAGTAACAAAATTTTTAAGAATAGTGTAGCAAAAAATGCTGGTGTTACAATGTAACTACAATAGAATAGTGTAGCAACACTGTTTGGGTTCCACAATGTAACTATCAATAGAATAGTGTAGCAACACTGCTGGGTTCCCACAATGTAACTTCTATAGAAATGTGAAACTGTGGTGTTCCCCAATGTAACTATCATAAGAATAGTTAGCAACATGCTGGTGTTCCAAATGTAACTTCAATAGTAGTGGGGCAAAAGCTTGTCCCCCAAGAAACATCTATAGAAAGTGTAAAACACTGCGGGTGTTCCCAAATACAACTTCTCCAGAACAGTGTGCAAACACTGCTGGTTACCCCCAATTTTTGACAAATACGAAACAAAAAAATGTCCAAAAAGAAATCAACAGCGACGGGTTTAACTTTTGCAGTTTACGACAGAGGTAAACCCCAGACAGACAGAACTGGGGGGCCGCGATAAATTGGATCGGAGAGTTTTTTTTGCGTATCCCGGCAATTAATCCCCAAGACTCTAGTACAAATTGGAGGAAAACAGTAACTGCGAAGTTGATGTGAGGGGTTACCCGACAGCCCGGATCAGTGATGGGGGGCCCGGGAGCTACAACCAATAGCCTGGTGATCTGTGGGGGGCTTTACCTTGATGGTTTTTGGGGGTCTTTCTACTCCCGGAGCCCCTTTCCCTGAACCAGGCTGTTTGGTGCTTGTCTAGCAACAGGTTGTTGCTATGGGGTCCGCTGACCAACACATATTAACACCTGGTTGATTGGCACCTGGGAAGATACTCGTCCATTTACCCTTTAAAAACTTGAAAACTTTTTCCCCGCGTGTTTCTGATTCTTGAAGACTTTTACACAGTTCCAACAGTGTTTTGATACTTGAAGACTTTTTACACTTGTTCCCAGTGTTTTTTGATATCTTTAAGACTTCAACTTGTTCCAGCAGTGTTTCTGTATCTTGAAAACTTCTACACTTGTTCCAGCGTGTTTTGATATTTGAAACTTTAACACTTGTTTTACCAGTGTTTTTGATATTTGAAGACTCTACACTTGTTCCACCCGTGTTTCTGATATCTTGAAACTTCTACACTTGTTCCCGCAGTGTTTTTTGATATCTTGAAGATTTACCTTGTTTCACCAGTGTTTTTGATATCTTGAAGACTTCTACACTTGTTCCAGCTTTTCTGATATCTTGAGACTTTAAACACTTGCCACCAGTGTTTCTGAATCTTGAAAACTTCTCACTTTTTCCCCCAGTGTTTTTGAATCTTGAAGACTTCTCACTTGTTCCACCAGGTTTCTGATATCTTGAAGACAATACACGTTCCCCGCGTGTTTTGAATCTTGGGAAAACTTTCTACACATGTTTCCCGCATGTTTTGTATCTTGAAGACTTCTACATTTTTTCCCGCAGTGTTTCTGTTTTTTTAAGACTTCTACCTTGTTCCAGCGGTTTCTGGAATCTTGAAGACTTTTACACTTTTTTCCACGTTTTCTGATATCTTAAGACTTTACACTTTTTTCCAGCATGTTTTGATATCTTGAAGACTTCAACACTTTTTCCCGCAGTGTTTTGATTCTTGAAGACTTTTACACTTGTTCCAGCAGTTTTTCTGATATCTTAAGACTTTACACTTGTTCCGCAGTGTTTCTATATCTTGAAGACTTTACCTTGTTCCCCCAGTGTTTGATATCTTAAAGGGTTCTAACTGTTCCGCAGGTTTCGATATCTTGAAGACTTTAACACTTGTTCCAGCTGTTTCTAATATCTTGAAGACTTTACACTTGTTCCAGCAGTGTTTCTAAATCTTGAAACTTCTACACTTGTTCCCCGTGTTTCTGATATCGAAGACTTCTACAATTGTTCCCCCCAGTGTTTCAGATATCTTCTGGTAAGTGTTAAATAATCTGGGCATTTTAAAGTAATGAATGGTTCAGGGGAACCACCAAGTTGATAATTAGGGGGCACATGTGTAACACTTGGGTATCTTTATTGTGGAAACTTTGCCCCAATGACTTCGTCAGCCCCTACAAAAGAATGGTGAAAATCAGGAGTTTTAGGTAATCAGTCCCAAGATTGGGGTGGACACTGGACTGCCAGGCCCCAAAACCAGACAAGAGGGGGAAGAACTTGCTTGTGACATACCCGTGTCCTACTTCTGCAGCCCAGCCTGAGGGCCCCCAAAAAGCCTTATCGATTACCTGTTCAACCAGGTTTTTTGATATTTACCGCGGCTGGGGGCCCACTTTTCCATCACTCCTGGGATGTTGGTATGGCAGAGGTGTTTTTTCCCGTTAACTTCAACTGTTAAAACCTTTTCCCCGGTTTCTGATTTTCCCGGAAGAATAAGAATCAAAACAGTTTTTAAACCCAGGGGCAACATGGGGTTTTGAGCAGGTCTCTGCTGCCCCCTTGTAACAGCAACAACGTACAGAAAAAACTAGCAGTAATACAAAAAGCACAGGAAGGCTAATGCAAGCCCATAAGAGAGAAACAGCAAGAAACAGCAACAATGGAAAGAGCAGGGGAAGGAAAAGCAGTTAAAAATTCACCCCAGCTGCTGTAAAAATTGGCCGAGTAGCTGTCAATGGCTGTTGTAAATATTGGAGTGACCCCAGGGTCACATTGTCAAGAGATTCTCTCTCCTCTCTCTCTCCTCTCTCTTTTCCCCCCCTCCTCTCTCTCTCTCTTCTCTTCTCTCTCTTCTCTTCTTTCTCTCTCTTTTTCTCTCTCTTCTCTCTTTTCTTTCTCTCTTTTACCAATTTTTACAAGGGTTTCCCTTTGTCGGAAAAAGGGAAAAGTTTTTGATATGGGCCAGTGATGGGAGGTTTTCTTCGTCAGAAAACGTTTCCTGTCAGGTGGCGTCAGCGGGTATATCCTTCCGATATCCCTTTGGGAACAGCAGGTATTCCAAAGGGGTGGGGGAAGGGGAGGTCAAAAATTCTTTGACCAAACACATATTTACCGGGTAAGATGGGTTTCCGGAGGTTTTGTAGGGAACCCGGCCCCGGCCGGTTTTTGGTCCTGGACCTTTTATTATTTTACAATCAAGGGGGAAGCGCAAACCCCGGGGGATTTACAGGCCTGGGGGGGGGGATGTGGAGGCATTCAGGCTTAATTTGGGGAACGGGGCCAGACCAATTCCCCAAATCAAGAGCCCCTCACCCAAAATCAAGGAACCTTCCTTGAGGGGGTCCCGGACAGGCTTTTCTTGTCAACGTTGTTGTTTTCGGTGGGCCTTTGGGCCGGCTTGTCGCAACCTGTTGTTGTTGCTGGTGGTCCTGGGCCAGGGTTTTTTTGTCAAACCTGTTGTTGTTGGGTTTGGGCCCGGACCAGGGTTGTCTTGCAACCAGGTTGTTTTGCTGGTGGTCCTGGGCCAGGCTTGCTTATCAACCCTTTGTTGTTGTGGTGGGCCTGGGGCCAGGCTTGTCTTGCAACCATGTTTTTTTTTGTGGTGGGCCTGGGCCAGGCTTGTTTGTCAACCAGTTGTTGTTGCGGTGGTCTGGACCCGGTTGTCTTGTCAAACCATTTTTTGTTGTGCTGGGGTCCTGGACCAGGCTTTTCTTTTCAAAAAGGTTGTTTTTGCTGGGGTCCGGACCAGGTTGTCTTATCAACCAGGTTGTTGTTGTGATGGGCCCGGACCCCGTTTTTTGGGCAACCAGGTTGTTGTTTCGGTGGTCCTGGACCCGGCTTGTTTGTCAACCAGGGTTTTTTTGCTGGGGGTCCTGGCCAGGGTTGTCTTATCAACCCGGTTGTTGTTGCTGATGGGGCCTGGGGCCCGTTGTTTGGTCAAACCCGGGGTTGTTGCTGGTGGCCCGGGCCAGGCTTTCTTGTAAACCCGGTTGTTGTTGCTGGTGGTCCTGGACCAGGCTTGTCTTATCAACCAGGTTGTTGTTGCTGATGGTCCTGGACCAGCTTGTTTGGTCAACCAGGTTGTTGTTGCTGGTGGTCCTGGACCAGGCTTGTCTTGTCAACCAGGTTGTTGTTGCTGGTGGTCCTGGACCAGCTTGTCTGATCAACCAGGATGTTGCTGCTGGTGGCCAGCTGCCCACCACAGCCTGGTTGATCTGGCACTTGGTAGAGGTAGTGATCCAGGTGTTGCTACACTCCACTGAGATGTTGTATGATGGTACCAATACCTCTGCTACACTGGTACCAATACCTCTGCTACACTTTAACCAATACCTCTGCTACATTTGGTACCAATTTCCTCTGCTACATGGTCCCAAATACCTCTGCTACACTGGTAACCAATACCTCTGCTACACTGGTACCAAATTTACCTCTGCTACACTGGTACCAATACCTCTGCTACACTGGTACCAATACCTCTGCTACACTGGCACCAATACCTCTGCTACACTGGTACCAATACCTCTGCTACACTGGTACCAATACCTTGCTCATTTGGTACCAATACCTCTGCTACCCTGGTACCAAAAACCTCTGTTTACACTGGTACAATACCTCTGCTACACTGGTACCAATACCTCTGCTACACTGGTACCAATACCTCTGTACACTGGTACCAAAAACTCTGCTACAGTGGTACCAAGACCTCTGTTACATGGTACCAATACCTCTGCTACAGTGGTACCAATCCCTCTGCTAAACTGGTACCAATACTCTGCTACAGTGGTCCCAAATACCTCTGCAAACACTGGTACCAATACCTCTGCTACAGTGGTACCAAATACCTCTGCTCCCACTGGTACCAATACCTCTGCTACACTGGTACCAATACCTCTGCTACAGTGGTACCAATACTCTGCTACAGTTTTACAATACCTTGCTAACAGGGGTACCAATACCTCTGCTACAGTGGTACCTAATACCTCTGTACTTGGTACCAATAACCTCTGCTCACTGGTCCCAAATACCTCTGCTACAGTGGTACCAATCCCTTGCTACCTGGTACCAATACCTTGCTACACTGGTACCAATACCTCTGCTACAGTGGTACCAATACCTCTGCTACACTGGTCCCAAATTTACCTCTGCTACACTGGTACCAAAAACTCTGCTACAGTGGTACTATTACAAAAAAGTAATTTTAAAAAGAAGAGGTATTAAGATTTTATTCTTTTGTAATAAAGATTTCGGGATACATAAATACACACATTAATTAAATTAATCTTTAATATATAAAAAATAAAAACTATCTTTGGTCTAGAGGTATTTGAACTATGATATATAATATGTACATGTTACTATAATAAATTATAATCAGCATTTTCCTAAAATCATAAATAATTTATAAACCCCAAAACAGGGTACAACTCTTGACACTACTGTCACTATATATATATTATAAAATATATATATATATTATATATATATATATCTATATTATATAATATATATATATATATTATCTTTGCTAAAAATAATAAATTAAGTAACATTTGTATAAAAAATTACAATCAACTGCTTCTCACGACACGAGACCAGTCACATGGAAAACTATTCAGTGTACACTTCAACCCAGGCCATCTTCAGTGTCCCACGACCCCTTTTCATCTCAGTGTTCCCTACGGTCCTGTGCATATCTCAGTGTTTCCCCTACGGTTCCTCTGTTTCATATCTCAGTGTTTTCCCCTCCATCATACGTTCCTAAGTGTCACACTACCGGGCCTGGCCCAGTATCAGTGTAAAAACTCCAACCTTTTCTTCATGTAATGTCCAACTAAACAGCATCTGATGATTCCAGCCCACAGTTGATCAACGTAGACGGTGAGGGCTACAGACATCACCAGTAGTCCAGTAAATCCTCTACAAAGCCGGTTGACACACCGCTGCCGAAAACACATTTCTGCAAGCTCACTGAATGCGGCCGTCAAATAACTGAGGCCAAAAAGACTCAGTGAGCTGCGGTGAGGGGGTTCTTCTAACGCCAGTAGATAGGTACGATTAGTTGGTCAGGTACCCAAATCGTAGATGTGTACCCTGAGGGAGTTCAGGTACTTAATGTTGAAGCCAGTAGACGTGTACCCTTAGGTGTTCAGGTACCTACTGCCTTAGGGGCGTATCCCCGAGGCGCTCATGGACTTACTGTTACTAAAGCCAGTAGACGTACCCTTGGTGGTCAGGTACCTACTGCTTAGATGTGCACCGTGAGGCACTCAGGAACTTACTGCCCCAAGGCCGGCTCAGCAGTCCCCACATTGGGTTTTTATGACGTACCAGTGGTACTGCCGGCCGGCGGTTAACTATTTAACCGCTAGTTTGGCGGGGGCCGCACAGGTACCAATACCTTGACAAT
>NW_026468960.1:0-12217 GCF_026875155.1 Cherax quadricarinatus | reverse complement strand
ACTTTGTACAGAAGATGAGGTAATCATCCCTAAACCTGGGAGTAGGTGCGAAGAGCCCATAGTAGTTTTTTGGGTGGGGTGTCTGAGCTAGGGATATTATTGCAAGGTTTTGCCTTAGTGGAGAAGAAACATTGATTGTTTGCTGTTTCGTTGGTGGAGTTGGGTTTCATCAGTTTTGCAAATTTTATTTCGCTATGTGTGATTTTTTTTTTGTTCCCAAATTTCTGATAGGGCATCCGGGTCTTTTTTTATCCCCTCAAAGTTGGATAATCTGTTCTATAAAAAATTTTTTTTGCCCTTTTTATAGGCGGGTTTTAGGACGAAGTAACATTTTGTTTGGTCTTGGGTTTAGTGACCCTTCTGTACTTTTTTTTCATATCTTGTTTTGTTTTTAGGGTTTTTGAAAAATGCTGGGGGTTAGCCAGGGACTGTTCGATTTTACTGTCATCTGTTTAGTTTTTTTGGGCATGCTTGTTAAAAGTTTATTTTTATTTTTTTTATTATCCACTGGGCCCCATTCCCCCAAGGGGAGGGTGGCCCAAAAAAAAAAAAACTTTTCACCATCATTCACTCCCTCACTGTCTTGCCCCCAAGGGTGCTTTACCACAGTTTTTAAAACTGCAACATTAAACCCCCTCCTTTGAGTGCAGGCACTGACTTCCCATTCCCCGGGGTCAAGTCCGGCCTCCCGGTTTTTCCCAATCCTTTATAAATGTTTCTTTGCTCACACCCCAACAGCCGTCAAGTTTAAAAAAAATTTTTCTCCATTCACTCCACAAACACCTCACGCATGCCTGCTGAAGTCCAAACCCTCGCACCAAAAACCCCCTTTACCCCTCCCTCCAACCCTTCCTAGGCCCACCCTACCCCCCCCTTCCTTCCACTACAACTGAACACCTTTAAATCTTTTGTTTTTTGTCATTCCTCTACATGTCCGAACCACCTCAACAAACCCCCTTTCCCCAGCCCCCTGGACAATTTTTTTGGGAATCCCGCCCCCTCCTAATTCCAAACTACGAATTCTCTCATTATATTCACACCCACCCCATTGCCCTCGACAAAAAATTCCACTGCCTCCCGCCTTCTCCCGCTGAAAAATTTTATCACCCATGCTTCACACCCATATAAAGCGTTGGTAAACTATTCCATACATTCCCCTTTTGCCCCAAGGACAAATTTTTTTTGTCCCCAAAAAAGACTCCCCAATGCACCACTCATCTTTTTCCCTCATCAATTTTTATGATTTACCTCATCTTTCAAAGACCCCTCCCCTGACAGCCACTCCCAAATATCTGAATTTTCACCCCCTCCATACTCTCTCCCCCCAATCTGAGTCTAATATTCTTTCACAAGTGCACCAATAATATTTATACCATTTTTTTACACTAATGCAAGTAGTTCTGCATAACAGAATCTTTATTTTTTGTGAGAATAAAAAATTCAAAGTGGAAAGCAAAAAGAATATAGAGGGGCCTTGAGGGACGTGACTAAGACTAGTGGAAATGTCATTTTAGTGCAGGATTGTCTTTCTTGTTTATTCTGGACCCATTCGGAAATTGGAATCTTTTGAAATTTGTGTGTAAATTGGCAAAATTGCTAAATTCTGACCACTGTACTGGATGTTGAATTTATAAATGGGTGGTTTCTTGCACCCATTCGATAGACAAATGGAAGTTCTAGCAAATTATTCATGTTTTTTTCGTGACTAGTAAGTGGAAATTGGCCGAAAATTGGTGCTTTCAAAGTGGGCCAAAATCGCGATGCGTAAACATCGCGAGACCGTAAACTTTGCTGAGAGCATAATTCCATAAAGTTTTCTATCAAATTCAAACTTTTGGGTCTTTATGATCGGGAAAAGATTCTCTATCTTTTCAATAAGAGAAAAATAATTTTTTTTTTTTTAAATTTGGCCGTACCCTGAGAACGAGTTTCGGAGAGGGCCTTGTCGACCCTCAAAGGGTTAAAGGGGATATGGTGTTGGGCCAGATGTGGTCAAGTAGGGAAAAAACACTGTCTCTGTAAACTCTTGTAGGTTTTGTTACTGTTGGTAGCATCATGCAGTTACTCATTGTGGTTCCCAGAATTTCGATAGGGTCTTCCAGGTCTTTTTTATATCACCTCGTAGTTGGTTATCTGTTCTCATAATAACAATTTTTTTGCCCTTCTTACAGGCTGCGTTAGATTGACGGGTAACGTTTTGTTTGTGCTTCTGGTTATGTGACCATTTCTGTACTGTTTTGCATATCGGGTTTTGTATTTTATGGATTTGAGAATGCTGGGTGTTAGCTGGACTGTTCAGTCTCTTAGCTTTCATATGTTTAGTTTTTTTTTAGGGCAGTGCTTGTTATAAAGGTATTGGGTCTTTTTTAGAAAATTATTAAAACATTTCGTCAATTATCTGTTGTAGATTTTTTGCTCAGTGTTGCCAGTCAATGTTGTTACTGCGTTGTGAAGTTATTAATGGCTGGCCTCATTGTGACGTCTGAAGGTGACTTTGTAGTGCCTGGGGGTATTTTACCAAGAGTGTTATGAGGAAAGTAGGGTGTGGGTCTGTGGTATTATCTGTAATTATGCATGATTTAAGGGGATATGGTGTTGGTCCAGATGTGGTCAAGTAGGGAAACACTAGTCTCTGTAACTCTTGTAGGTTTTGTTATGTGTGTAGCAACTTGCAGTTACTCATTGTGTTGGTGAATTCTGTACGGTGGGTCCTGGTCTTGAGGAGAATTTGTACTGAAGTCACTGAGAGGAGATGTAGTAAGTGATCTTTGTTCTGGTTGCATCGGTTATCATACTTCCTAGGTTTTAGACTAAATTGGGCTAATGTTTGATTGTGGAAATTCGTAGATATTTATCACTTTGAGAGGTTTTTGTAGGTATTTGGATTGAATTTTGCTATTATATAATTCCCCATGTTCATCCCTTGTGCAAGTATTAGTTGATACATTATAGTTGGTCTGAGTTAGTATATAGACTGTGCATACCCCCTTGTTGGTCTGGCCTACAGTGCGTGTATGGTGTGTATACCAGGATGGCTTAGACAACTGTAGTTCAGGCTTTAGCCAGGTTTCAGTTAGGTGTATTGATGGACTATTGGCATGCAAGGAAATTTTTAATAATGCTAGGAGGTATCATAATGCTTGCTTAAAGATCTGGATATTGTAGTTAATAGAAGATAGTTATGTTGTTTTTGGTCTCTGAGAGTGCCTTTGATTGTTTGACTGTGTAGTAATTACTGTAACTGTTTGAATCTTTTAAGTCAGTAAATAAAGAGGTTGGTATCAGGATCAATGCTTGTAATTCATAAGATTTGTAGTGAAATTCTATAGTTAGAATTAAGTAAAAAAAAATATTAAGTAAAAAATATTAAGTAAGATAATATTCTAAAGCTAAAAAAAAAAAATAGCACCTGAATTATTTAATAATGTAAAAAAATAATGAGCTAAGGTAGGTTTTTTAAAGCTAAAATAAAGGAGACAATATAAGAGGACTAAATAATTTGTGGTGAACAAATAAAGTGATGATCAAATAATGGAGCTTGGGAATATGATAGTAGGTAGTACTTTAAATGTAATTCTTTAAAGTTAGAATTATAATATAAAATTATAATATAAAAGGGACTAATATAAGTTGTGGTGAACAATAAAGTGGTAATCAAATAAATGAGCTTTGGAGTATAATGGCAAAATAGTGAACTTATTAACTTTAGCACCTGAGAATAGCACCTTGATTAGTTTAAGAATTGTGAATATATGAGCTAAGGTAGTTATATAAAGCTAAAATAAAGGACAAAAAATATATAAGGACTACAATTAAGTAATGGTAAACAAGTTAAATGGACAGATAGTCACTATGAGATAATATTGGTTTAGGAGTAAGATCTGATTTGTAATATTAAATAAGTTGAGCAGTTTATTGCACAATAAAAAGTAAAATAAAAAATGAGGTAGTTGGTACTAGCTAGCAAAAGATAGTTTTGGTACTTGCAAAAAAGTAATTGGAATATACACTAATTGCACACACAATAAAAAGTGACTAAAAAACAAGTAGTGGTAAACAAAATTAAATGGACAGGTAAGAACAATGAATAATGGTAATGTCTTGGTTATAATATGATAGTAAGATGGTAGACAGGTACAAAGGATAATATAAAGGTTGGAGTTGAATATACAAACTTGAAAATTTGGCAACAAAATGTTATGGGAAGTATAAAATAATGTTTAATGTACAAAAGTAAAATTGACTGGTAGTAAATATGGTGTTTAATAAAATTTTAGTAAGTAATAATGATTACAAAAAAAGTGAAAAAGTAATGTTTATTTCATTCAATATTGCACTGGTAGTTATACTAGAGGTTATATGGCAGTACAAGGTAATTAAGAGTACTCTAAGATAGTAAATGTGGTATTAAAACAGGTAAAGGTAATTAGACAAGTAATGGTTATTAAATGTCAAAAATGTTAAGAGTAAATTGAAATTATAGTAAGAATGATAATTATTAATTTTAGTAGGTAATATCAATTGATAGTATTTAAAAAAATATGAAGTAGTAATATGGACAGAGAAAGTATCAATTCAGCTAATGTTTAAGCAAACAATAGTAAATAAGAAAATTACATAAGGTGACTTATGCTTACTAGTAAAATCACAAAATGAGGTAGTTGATTATTTAATTACTAAGAGATTGTACAATGAAATTTGAACAATAATGGAGCAAAACATACACTACACTACGTAGGCTTTTAAGTTGGACATTGTTTAGTTATTCTCTGTAAGATTAGTATCCCTGAGAAATCGTGATAGATCATTCTCGTTCGTGATTGTGTACAGTTGACCTACATTTGTTTTCCTAACAAGAATTTTCCCATCCCGTGTGAAGCATTGGTGTATTGTGTCATTATCTCCCGCTTAAGTTTTCTGACTCTATACAGGAGGTTCTGACGTTTTTTGGTAAGACACTCGTTTTTGTATACCTCTTTCTTTACTTTAATATTGCAATAATTAAGCTTTTTTCCTGCATGTGAGTGGAATCAAAAGCATAACACTTTTTCTACCTGGGATCCTAGTAACCTGCTTCTTTTATTTCGACTCGGTACAAAAACATTGTTGGTCCTTTATGATCTGCAGAGTAATAAAGGTAGGGTTACTCCGCCTGTGTTAGAACCCACAGTTTTTTTACTCGCCTGTGTTAGACCCCCACATTTGTTACTCACCTGTGTTAGACACCAAAGGTGTTATCAACGTGTTAGACACCACGGGTGTTCTCCCCTGTGTTAGCACTACAGTTTTTTACTCACGTGTTGACCCCCAAGGTGTTACTACCTGTGTTAGCACCACATTTTTTTTTCTCCCCTGTGTTAGACCCACGGGGTTTTACTCCCCTGTTTAGACACCAAGGTGTTACTCACCTGTGTTGACACCACAGGTGAACTCACCTGTGTTTAGACACCAAAACACTGTTTATGTTCATTTATCACCCCCCTCACCCCAACAACACAAGTTGTTGTTGTTTTTGTTGTTTTAGGGCCATGACAGTGTACGTCGTTTGAACCCTGCTTCCCCCCGCCCCCAAAAACCAAACCCTTTTCCCCAAAGGGGAAGGATGTTACACAAACAACCCCCATAAAGAC
This sequence comes from Cherax quadricarinatus, assembly GCF_026875155.1. Lineage (NCBI taxonomy): Eukaryota > Metazoa > Arthropoda > Malacostraca > Decapoda > Parastacidae > Cherax > Cherax quadricarinatus. The sequence continues at coordinate 6,587 of NW_026468960.1, read as the reverse complement.
AGGAGCTTACGATGACGTTTCTGTCCGACTTAGACCATTTAAAAAAGTCACAATGACAAAAGGAGAGAAGGGGGGGATATTATAGCCCACAGAAGGGACGGGAACAAGGAGGAAGTGGGGGTTAGCAGTAGTAGGGGAGTCATCAAATCCCCAAGGGCAAAAGAAAACCCAAAGGAGAAAGAGGAAAGGAAGGGGAAAATAGGGAAAAAAAAAGAATCGGGTTAAGTCAAAGTTTTTCTAAAGTTTGCAACTTTTATGATGTAAGGGGGAAAGGAACACATCACGAGACAAACCAGGATAAGATTCATACAAGGAAAGTTGTGTATGGGGGAGGATTAAACAAGGAGTGACTGTGAAATTTAGAAGTAGGAGATAGTTTTAGTAGAAGATCAGTCAATGGGAGACTGTGATCTCGACATGACAGAAAAAAAAAATTGTTGTGTCGGCAAACCCAAAACAATCTTTTGTGCCCCTTTAAAGTCTGTAGAAATGATCGAGCATTTTCTCAAAAGTAAAGAGGACAGGAGGAAAAAGAAATAAAATGGACAAGAGGGGCCCCTTTGGGGGTTTTACTCTATTTCTTTTCTCCTGTCCTCTTCATACTTTGGAGAAATGGCCAATTCTTTCTGACAGATTAAGGAGCAAAAAAGTAAATGTTAGGTTTTCGACACCAACAATGCTTTTTTTTCGTCATATCGAGATCACATCTCCTATTGATTGATCTTTGCAAAAACGTCTACCGTAAGATAACTTTCACAGTCCCTTTTGGGCCCGAATTTTCCCTTTTAAACACAACTTTCCCCCTCTTCCCCTTCCTTGCCTTTTTTCCTTTGGGTTTTCTTTTTCTACTTGGTATTTGTCTTTCATTTTTATTTTCTACCTCTGTTTTCCAGCTCCTCCCTTTCTGTGGGCCCCCTTGTAGTGCTCCTCTTTCTTATTTTTGCTGACTCCACTACTACTATACCTCCACTTTTTTTGCCCCTGCCCCCCTGCTGTGGCTTATTGAAAACCCCTTCCTTTCTTTTTTGTATGATTTTGTAAATGGCCCAAAGTGGAGTGAAACATCGTGTAAGCCCCTCTCTCCTGTTGCATTTATTTTGTATTTTCCAGACACGTTATTGTACTTTTTTTTGTTATTTATGGAAAAAATTTTGAAAATTTTACTACGTTTTATATGTCCCTATCCCTTCTAAAGCCAGCAAGAATGTAATTTCGGAAAGTTTTGGTGGTTGGAGGGCAAAACTTCACCACTGTTTTCCCGGGAGTTTACCCGGAGAGAGTTCCGGGGGTCAACGCCCCGGCGCCCGGTCTTGACCGGGGCCTCCTGGTGGATCAGAGCCTATAACCAGGCTGTTACTGCGGGCTGCATAAATCCAATGTACACCACCCCCGGTGGTAGGTACCGATTTATGCTTGCAGTGCCAGCTTGAGACTGCCAGGGGTCTTTGGTAACCCCCCTTAGTAGCTGGGAGGTAGTTGAAAGTCTTGTGCCCGACATTATTGTATTTCTCTTACGTGCTAGTGACACCCCTGTTTTTCATTAAAATTAAAAATTCAAATTCAAAGTTTTTTCTCTAAAAGGGGATTACAATGCTGAGTTTACAGAATTTGGTTTTGTGTGTTTACATGTAGTAAAAAATGTTACAGGGGGCCATAGAACCCCTAGCATGGTAGGCATTTGGGCAGACTTTGTTTAAATTTTTAATTTTTTAAAATATTACAAATTATGAGGAAAGTTGGTTTTATGGTAAGTGGCTAAATATAGTTATGATTTTTTGGCAATGTGATCTTTTTTTTTTGGGCCCACAGTACATATTTTTCAGTTTTGGAGTTTTGGAGTTTGATTTCCCTGCTAAATGAGTTTGAGGTCAATTTAGAGGGTTTTTTACAAAGCTTCATTAGACAACCCAGGGGAAAAAACCTTCGGATTCGCTTTTGTATACAGGATAATTTTCGTTTTTGTTCAACGCCCCAATTTTAAAAACGAAACGAATCGAATATACTTCAGTAAGACCCCGAGTGGGTGAATGGGGAAGTGGGGGGCGAAGGGTAGTCGGTGAGAGGAAAGTCTTGTGATGAGAAAAGTGCCAGGGCTTAACCAGCTGCGGAGCATTATAGGCAGTGTAGAGGGAACTGTGGGGGGCGCCCCAAGGGAGCAGATTGCGACAGTTTTCCACTTGCGGGTGGAAGACTTCGCTTTTGATGTGATTGGTGGTGCAGGCGACAAGGGAGGAGCTCAAAACGTTGATTGGTCATTTCAAAATGGGTTGGTGGTTTTCTAGACTTGTGGGGGTTTTTTTGTTTTTTCAAAGTAACTAGTGGGGTTCATTTTCAAGACGTTTAAAACGTCGGAGAGGAATTTTTATGAGACGAAGTTAACGATGTCGATATTTGGGGGGTTTTGATTAATTTTTTAGTATGCTGTATAAGGTATGAAAATTATTTTCCCTAAGTTTTGTCGGGATTTCAAAAAAATTGATGTTTTTTGGATGAGGTGAGCTTTGGTTCAGCTGGCCATGGTGGAGGATTTTTTTGTGGTACAGAAAATATACCAGCCAACTAGATAGTCGCGGGTTTTTTTTCTGGTACAGTATTTGGTCTTGGGGCTTGAGATGGGAGGTTGTGCTGGAATGTACATTTTCCCCTTCATCTTCCATTTTTATCTTTTTTCTTCTAGACAAAGAGAGGAGTTTTTGGTGGGAAAAAGGGTTTTGATTTGGGCGGTTTCGTTGAGGATGGGGCGATGAAGGCTTCTCATTTGGGCGTTTTTGGGGTGACGTCACTAGTTGTTGATGGTGTTGGAGCTGCAGGCGTAGAGGTTTGATTGGCCTTGGGGTTTTTTATATTTCTTCCGAAAGGTGGAGATGCGGGAATATGAAAGGGATATTATTTAGGCAAAAAAACCGTTTATGGGAGAGTTAAAAAAACCAGGTACAGCCATTTTTGCATGTGGGTTTTGAGACAGTAGTGGACTTGGTTAGTCCACATGGGAGGTTTGATGATGGTGGGGCTGGCGAGTAATAGTTGAAGTTTTTTGTAGTGTTAGCTTGGATCTTTGCAATTTCTGATACGTTGGGTTTTTGTAGTAGGTTTTTTCTTTGCTGTTCTTGTGTTTTTTCACAATATCCCTTTTGTGTAGGCATTTTTGGGCCCGTGATGGTGGTCGTTACTTTTTTCAGTTTAAGCACGTGGTTGTGGGGAGTAGCAAGGTGCAGGAAATGAAGGTGTGTCCCCACTACCAATGTAGGCAGAACTTTTGCTTTTACTGGGCATGCTTTGGTGGGTTTGGGGGGGGGAAAAATAACATTCCAGCAGTGTTGGATGTCGATACTCTCTGCTTGTGTAAGTTGGATGATGAAGTAGGAAACGCAAAAAAACCTTTGTCAGGGCAGTGGCAGCCATTTGATGTCGGTGAAGGGACCTTGGCAGGACGAAGCACGGGATTTTTTGGATGCTGTCACAGTAGCCCAAGTATTTTGGTTCGATGGGTCTTGAGTTCTGAGGTGACTGAGCGGGCAGAACTTGTCTAGTTTTTAAGGAATACATTTCCTGGCCTGAGGGCAGGAGTGACTAACAGTAACCCTTGTGCGTAAGTGTAGTGGGGGCACTGTGTAGTAGCTTCTCTGCTTTTGGATCTCGTGACACACAACAATGAATGCTTCTTTCCAGAGAACAAAATGGCGTTGAATTTAACTTGCAGTGTTCCTTGAACAACCGTTGCAAGAGCAATCTTTGTTGAATCATCAACAGTACCACTTGTTGGCTTGATCTTGACACGATTTGCGTAGCTCATCGTGCAGTCTGTCTGATGTCTGACATTCATAGAAAAACTTCTTACTCATAAATAGCTAACATCCAACTCCAAGCTGCCCCACCAAGATCAACCTAAAGTGTTTATTGTTATCCACAATGTCAATAAGTACTTGGATCCTAACCCTGTTGTCAGATCAAGTTGCAAACCCTCGTCGACTTCCAAATGATCTGATATTGGCTGAGTGGATTGGCCAAGGGACTCCACCATCATATATCTACTCTCGTGCAGTGCTTAACGGAGTTACAAAATAGCTTTGTACAAACCACCTCACGTAGATGCTACAAGTGTTAGCGATGGGGTCACATTGCTTGGAATGGCCATTTAAGTCACACTGGTGTGCAGTGTGTCCCAAAAAGCCTATCCTTCTCACCAGTGTTTATGATATGATCAAGAAACCACCAGACCATTGCATTAGAATGTATCAATTGTAAGACTCCAGGAGTCACAGCTGCTCATGCTGACGCAGATGAAAGCTGCTCACATCGCCAGCCACAGGGCTCCTGCCTCACCCATAAGAACATAAGAACATAAGAAAGGAGGAACACTGCAGGAGGCCTGCTGGCCCATATAGGCAGGTCCTTTACAATTCATCCCACTAACAAAACATTTGCCCAACCCAATTTTCATGCCATCACAAGAAATAAGCTCTGATGTGAAAGTCCCACTCAAATCCAACCCCTCCCACTCATGAACTTACCCAACCTAGATTTGAAACTACCCAAAGTCCCAGCCCCAATGACCCAACTAGGTAGCTGTTCACTCATCAACTACCCTATTTCCAAACCCAAATACTTTCCCATGTCCTTTTTAAATCTAAACTTATCTAATTTAAATCCATTACTGCGGGTTCTCTCTTGGAGAGACATCCTCAAGACCTTATTAATATCCCCTTTATTAATACCTATCTTCCACTTATACACTTCGATCAGGTCTCCCCTCATTCTTCGTCTAACAAGTGAATGTAACTTAAGAGTCTTCAATCTTTCTTCATAAGGAAGATTTCTAATGCTATGTATTAATTTAGTCATCCTACGCTGAATGTTTTCTAACGAATTTATTTATTTTTTTTTTTTATCACACTGGCCGATTCCCACCAAGGCAGGGTGGCCCGAAAAAGAAAAACTTTCACCATCATTCACTCCATCACTGTCTTGCCAGAAGGGTGCTTTACACTACAGTTTTTAAACTGCAACATTAACACCCCTCCTTCAGAGTGCAGGCACTGTACTTCCCATCTCCAGGACTCAAGTCCGGCCTGCCGGTTTCCCTGAATCCCTTCATAAATGTTACTTTGCTCACACTCCAACAGCACGTCAAGTATTAAAAACCATTTGTCTCCATTCACTCCTATCAAACACGCTCAACGCATGCCTGCTGGAAGTCCAAGCCCCTTTGCACACAAAACCTCCTTTTCCCCCTCCTCCAACCCTTTTCCCAGGCCGACCCCACCCGCCTTCCTTCCACTACAGACTGATACACTCTTGAAGTCATTCTGTTTCGCTCCATTCTCTCTACATGTCCGAACCACCTCAACAACCCTTCCTCACCCTCTGGATAAACAGTTTTGGTAATCCCGCACCCCCTCCTAACTCCAAACTACGATTTTCTGCATTATATTCACACCCAACATTGCCCTCAGACATGACATCTCCACTGCCTCCAGCCTTCTCCTCGCTGCAACATTCATCACCCACGCCTCACACCCATATAAGAGCGTTGGTAAAAACTATACTCTCATACATTCCCCTCTTTGCCTCTAAGGACAAAGTTCTTTGTCCCACAGACTCCTAAGTGGCACCACTCACTCTTTTTCCCTCATCAATTCTTTTGATTCACCTCATCTTTCATAGACCCCTCCGCTGACAACCCCACTCCCAAATATCTGAATACGTTCACCTCCTCCATACTCTCTCCCCCCAATCTGATATTCAATCTTTCATCACCTAATCTTTTTGTTATCCTCATAACCTTACTCTTTCCGGTATTTCACCTTTAATTTTCTTCTTTGCACACCCTACCAAATTCATCCACCATCTCTGCAGCTTCTTTTCAGAATCTCCCAAAAGCACAGTGTCTCAGCAAAGAGCAGCTGTGACAACTCCCACTTTGTGTGTGATTCTTTATCTTTTAACTCCACGCCTTTTTGCCAAGACCCTCGCATTTACTTCTCTTACACCCCATCTATAAATATAAATTTAAACAACCACGGTGAATCACACATCCTGTCTAAGGCCTACTTTACTGGGAAAAAATTTCCCTCTTTCCTACATACCTAACTTGAGCCCCACTTCCTCGTAAAAACTCTTCACTGCTTTCAGTAACCTAAACCCCCTACACCATACACTTGCAACATCTGCCACATTGCCCCCCTATCACCTGTTTTAACGCCTTTTCCAAATCCATAAATGCCCCAAAGACCTCTTTAGCCTTATCTAAATACTGTTCACTTATATGTTTCACTGTAAACACCGGTCCACACACCCCCTACCTTTCCTAAAGCCTCCTTGTTCATCTGCTATCCTATTCTCCTCTTCTCTTAATTCTTTCCAAATTTTAAAATCTACCTTTCACTTTACCCGGTTTCACTCAACGACTTATCCCCCCTTAATTTTTCACTCCTTTTATCCCCTTTGCCTTTTTTCAAATGAACTATGCGCCTCTGCCCAAACATAGTACCTTCCCCCCCAACATTTATTAAAAAAATTGCCCAACCACCCAAAACTATATCCCCACCTGCTTTTAACATTTTAAGAATTTATGTCCATTTTGTAAT
>NW_026468959.1:0-12365 GCF_026875155.1 Cherax quadricarinatus | reverse complement strand
CCACTGGGCCCCTTATTTTAAATCAAAAAAGAAGCCTAAGCCAATGGGCTTACGCGTGCAGGGTAGGGAAGGAAGCGAGGGTATTGGCGGCAGAAGGGAGGGGGATGTCAGTAAGTCACAGAAACGCGGGACAGGGGATAGTAGGGGGTGAGGGTAGCGAGCTGAAGTAAAAAAGGCTGAAGGATCGGGAGTTTGGAAGTCAGTCGTTTTTGTAAAAAAGTCAATGAGAGAGTCTGGATGAAAGGTGGGTATCAGCGAAAAGGGAAGGAAAAGAGGAGCAGCAGAGCGAAAGACGAGACGGAGGTAAATTCTGGTGCTGGATAAAGTGGGCAGTCCAACGAATTGGCTGACTGAAAAATGGAGTAGGAATTTCCGGGGGAGCGGGCGCCCCCTGAGTATCCATGAGTAAGAGAGTATGGCAATGCAAGCGGAGAGAGTTTCTCCAACCTCGACACTGGTGATAAGAGAGGGCCCAGAAAAAATATTTTCTGTTTAATAAATTGAAGTTTTTGCCGAGATAGTAGAAAACGTTGTTGAAAAGGGTGTAAAGGTGGGGATTTTGTAGCAAAAATAGTCCGTAAATGGATACCTCTATATGAAACGGGTAGGTCATGTATTGACCCCCAGTGTGTCTGCCTGTTCATTGCCCTGTACGTAAACATGCCCGGGCCCCAACAAAAAACAAATCTTTTGGTTGGTAGAGATGCGGCAACCCAAGTTGGATAGGGGGAAAAAGGGGATGAGGTGTATAAAATTTTCTGTATAGCCTGTAAAGCACTAAGGGGGGGGGGGAAAAACCCAAAATGGGGACACGGATAGATGCAATACGGAAAAATGCTGAAGGAGGGGCATAAAATTCAGCAGAAAAAATACAAGCGAAGATAGTAAATGCCCGTACGACGCGTTGGAAACTTTTGCTGTAATCCTATCCCGTCAGAAACTTAGAGCCATCTGTGTAACAAAAAGGCTGAAAAATGAGAGTAAAAGTGGTAAAGAAAAAGGCGGGAAGGACCGTAGCATTTGGGCTTTGAGCAAGGGAGGGAAAGAAACAGATCGAACAATGGAATTTTCCCCGGGGGGGGGGAAAAGTGACTGCTACATGAACATAGAAAGGTGGATTGAAGAAAAGAAAGGCAAATGAAGGCAAAGGAAAAGGGACGGAGCAAACGGGGGGGTGAAAAAATAATGTCTACTAATATCATTGACCATTTATAAATGGAAGGATTGGGAGATCATGAAGCGTAAATATTTGTGAAGGCAAGGGGATCACGGCGATGGATAAGGAGGGAAGTTCACTTCTGCATAGAGGCTCTCGACAAGGGAAGAGCGAAAAAGCCCCAAGGGGCATAAACGTAATCCTTGGTATGAATGGGGTAAAGGCTGAGAGAGTAGCAGGAGATGCCGCTAAAATAGTCTGGTCACCAAAATCAAGTTTCGAAAAAAATGAAGTGGAATGTAGGGAAGGGGGGTTTCGCGATCAGCTCCCCATAAAAGATGAGCGGGTTTTTTAAAAAGGTTCCCCGGCTGTGACAAGTTGCCTTCAGGAGGTAATGTGAGGTTTCCAGGTAACCTACGGTCAAAGAGGGGGCCCAGAAACTTGACTGTATCACGTTGGGATACGGGACCCATAGAGGTACAAAGGATGATGGAGATGACATCGTCTAGTAAAAGTAATTTGGGGGGTTTTAGTGCGGGAAAATTTTAACCCATGTGTGGGGCCCAATGGAAAACACGGTCACTGCATGCTGGGGGAGAAACTGTATGAGGTGACAGTCGGCCTGCACAGGCAATAGCAAAGTCATAACATAGAGTGAGACAAAATTTATGGAAGACTAGACCCCAAATCATTAATACCAAGGAGAAAAAGTGTTTGTGCTCAGAACCATCCCTGGGGGACCCTTCAGTTTGGATAAAGCCCCGGGGAGGGTATTATTCCCCGAACAGGGAAAATGCCCTGTCAGTTAAAAAGTTTTTTTGGAAGGATGGTAGTTTGCCTTTAAGGCCTAAGGAGTGGGCTTGGGCTAAAATATTTTTACCCCCAATTTGTGTCATATCCCCTTCTAAATGTCAAAAAAATTGGCAAAAACCCGAGTGGTTATTGAAAAAGGATTAGAACATAGTATCCAAGCGTGTAAGGGGTCTAGGGTAAAACGTCCTTTAGAAGCCATTTGACGAGTGGAGGGATATTGTGTGTCTCTAAATACCCTTTAAAAATGTTATTTATAGGGTTCCATCACTTTGAAAAAATGCACTGGTAAGAGCAAAGGGGCGATAGTGGGGCTTCATGCCCGGTAGTCCGGGTTTGCTAAAGGGGAACAACGCGGTTTTCCCCACAGCTGTGGAAAGAACCCCTTGTGCCCAAAAATAAGATTGAAAAGGCGTAATAGGACTGCAAGGGCTGATGATGTAAATTTGCGCTTCGAATAGAATGTGTGGGCCCAGCTGCCGATGATGGCAAGCGAAGGTAAAAGGAAAATTACACTGTGTAAAGGCTTACTCAGCCCTGTAACAACTTTGTCAGTATTACTAAGGGTGGTCCTCAGGAAAATATTAGAAAAAAAAACAAAAACTGAAAAATATAAACAATTTTTTATTTAGGAAATATGAAATAAAAAAACACTTAAATATGAAATAGATCCTACATGAAAGAAAATTTAAAAAATTAAAAAATATAAATGATATTGAATTTTAAACACAAAAATTTTGGGTGTTGGTGTTGGTGACATGCTATTGTTGCAATAGAAGCCTTTTGCTGATGATGTGGGGGGGAGGGGGTCGCAGTTGTTGGTGACACCCACGGGCTCGTTTAGGGGCGTAAGTCTTTTTCCCCCGAGACGGGTAGGTTTTTGCTGTTTAAAATGATGAGGGGTTTTGTCTGATTTTTCATACAAGTGCACAGGCAAGTAAATCAATAGGGGAGTCTCAGGAGTTGTCCGTCTCCTTCAGTTTTTTCGTTGAAGGGACGGGGGGAAGTATCCAAGCTGAAAAGATGACATGTTCCCCACTGTTAAAAAATCATCTCCCATAAAAAAGTACAATACCTAAAAGACGTGGTGTTTATTTAAAAAAATAACCTGAGCAAGGCAAAAGAAAAGTTTTTATTGGTCCAAAGTGAAGCTTTCAACCAATAAATCCATAGAATACAAGGAGGCATGTTTTTTCAGTAGTGTTGGGGCTGTGAGTGAGTGATTTATTTTTTGCCCAGACCCCCCACCGTCACCTTTCAGGGGGGGGGAAAGAGGGGAGGGGAAGGGATAGGGGGAGCTAGACTGACCCTACTTAAACAAGCACCGGCAATCAAACTATTGTTTATTATTCCCTCGCTTCCTTCTATTGAACTTTTCCCTCCCCCACTCCCCATCCCAAGCCTTAGTCAAGGAGTTAAGAAGAACAGGCGAGGAAAAATTTCTAACATGTGGAAGTGCGCAAGGCAAGAAATTTTTACTGACTGCCCGACTTAACCAGTCAGAGAAAAATTGGATAAAAACCATTGATATAAAAATATGGAAACTTAAAAAGCCTGGGTCCCAATGCCCACCTAAAGAGGCGACTGTTGGTTCCTTAAAGTTTCTGGTATATCAAAGGTTTGGGGGTCCGTTTCTAAAAGAATTCTTTTCCAGCAAATAAAATTTAAGTTGGAAAACCCCCACACAAGGGGCCCAAACTTCCCTTTTTCTTTTTTTTTTTTTTTTAATTTTATTAAAAAAACCAATACAGTTTAACAAAAAATAAAGAAACAGTATGGAAACCCTAATAAAATTAACTGACAAACGGTTTGTACTTACGTCGAAAGATATTAAAACAAAAATTCATCAAGAACATAACAAAAAACAAAATTACATGTCACAGGGTCATAAATTTAAAAATAAAAAACCTTGTTTATATAAATTGTAATTTAATGGCATCTGACAAAGGTTCAATCATTTAACAAAAAAAATATAAAAAAATTTATATCAGTTAAATCCCACCCTTCACATTAATAAAAAAACCAAAACCCTAACATCATAATCTGATAGAAAAATCAAAATACTTATCCCTAACAATAAAGCTGAACATATCCCAACATAAAAATAAACAGAAAAAAATACAGCTTAGAACACAAAAAAAAGCTCTATACTTTTAAAATAAACCCAATAAAATTTCGAAAAATGGACTAGTCATAAACTGTCTGTATGTCTTTTAAAACCTTCAGACAAAAACTTACATCAAGAACTTGCATGAACCCCAAACCGGTTCAGGGTACAGACCTTAATTTTAAACTTTAAAAAGAATAAAATATGCGTATATAAAGTTTACATAAGGGTTCCCCCCTGACAAAGGTCAATACAAAGAAAGAGTATATATTTATATATATACACATACAACCACACACCCACCCCAATCCACAAAACCCACCGTACACAAAAATTTTCACAAAATACTTAATCATATCCCTGTATGCAAAATCAAAACGGTAAAAAGTATCTCTATGTGCAAAAACCCAGCAGAACTAAATAAAACTAAAAAACTGCATGTCGCAAAAAATTATTTCTCAAGAATAGTTATACAAGACTGATACACATCTAATTTACATAAAAAATCTATATATTATCCCCACATTTGAAAAGTGTTATATCTACCTAACGAGAACTTGAGCCTACATCCACCTTGGATGCCATAAGCCCCAAAAAAAAAAAACCGGGAAAACCATTCCAAACCCACTTACAACACTCTCACGACCCCCCCCAAAGGGGGCGAGCCGCTTTTCCCCCCTGCCCCCCCCAACCTATGAAAACCCCTTCATTCCTCATATCCAATCACGTTTTACGGAATCCTAACGTTAGCATTTATCCCCCTTGAAAAACCCTGATCCCACCCCCTCCCATAAAAAATCTCTGTTCGACACCTCGTACTATAAAACGTTATGCAAAGCCCTTTTTCTCTCCCATTCCCCTCTCCCCTCATCACCCCGAATATTATATAAATCTACCATGATATAATCAAAAACTTTTTGCCCCCTCGCAACCCACCCATATTAGACTTAACCCGCAAACCAAACCCCCCCGGGCCCCCCCACCCTGTCCAAACCACTTAACCGCCCAAACCTCCTCTACCCCTCAAAAAAGTAAATCTGGTCGCGTCTCTCCCCCCAAGTACCCACCCCCCCCCTCTAAAACCCTGTCTGTTTCGTTATCTCACCAGAGGGAAAGGATCCCATGCAGAAAAACAAAACATCACCTCACGCGCCCCGAGGTTTTAACTTCAATTTACTAAATCTAAACCCCAAAATTTTCCACGATACATGGGGAAAAAAACCCTCAAGGGGAAAACGCCCCCTCCCTTACAAGTAACTCACAAAACCCTTTACGAAACCTTTCTCAGTTCCTAACCAAATAACACCCCCAAAAACTATTTCAATTCCCCCAACTCCATTCCTCGATACCCATCCCCACCCTGTCTTTTTCCCTTAAAAAACCCGGTTTTCACCCCCTCAGCAACCTTCCCATTTAATGAACACACATTTAGCCCCCCGTCTCAAAATCCAACCCCCAACCACCCTGATTAAGGTAACATTAAAACCCCCTCCGAACCCCTCAAAACCTGAACCCCAATAAAAATTTGTACACCCGTTTTAGTATCCCCGCAATCGCTGTCCCTGTATTGGGGAACACGCTGAAAATCCAACCTTACTATACAAAAAAATGTTCCGGGGCTATCATCGCTTTTATCAGAGTTAGGTCTGGGGTTCAGAAACCTAGACGCCCCCCCGATCCTTTCCAAAAAACCTATCCGAATTTTCCTCCCCCGCCGCAACCATGTCATCCCTATAAATAATACCCAAATCTTTAAAGACACCCCCCCATTCTTTAACAACATTACATCTCCCCCCCCCACCCCCACCAAGAACCCAACCCATGCACCTTGACTTGCACTTTTACCTGCATCCCCTGGCCTTCCAAATATTGCACCACCCCGTCCCAAACTCTCATTGACATCCCCCCACGAAAGGAACAGTGGTGTCGTCAATATCCAATTAACCCGGCCGGCCCTCCCACCCCCCCCCTTCCCCCACATGGCGTACATAAGCTAGGTCAACCATTTATAAAAGGGGTTTGGAAACCGCAAACAATATTTGGGACTGGGGCTCCCTGTTTTGGCTTTCCTTGCAATTTCCCTCCCCTAACCCCCTTTAAACTGTATCCTCATTTTCGCCCCTTGTAAACGTATTTACCCCCTCGATATTTCCCCCCAAAAAACCCCCTTCCTAAGTATAACCTGCAAAACTCCCTTTTTTTCCCCTCTTCATATGTCCCCGCCAGTCTAGAGCCAACAAGCCGCCCTCCACCCCACCCTTAGCTTCCCCAAAAAATTCTCAGTATCCCCTGTCCTTCAATATGCCCTTTCCCGGGAACCCGAACTGAGATTTTGACACCACCTCCCCTCACTTTGAAAATATTACCTAAAATTTTTTTCAAACACCTTATAGTCGCACCTCAGTGTATGGCTCGAACTCCCCAAGGGGGGCTGCCCCTTGACCCTTTGGGACCCGACAATGCTTTTTTCTGTTCTCCCCCAACTTACCTTTTCCTTCATACTATTAAATAACCTAACTTAAATTCCTTTTTCAACGCCCAATGTTGTAAATAAAATTCTACCGGGAGACTCATACCCGGGGGTTTTCCCCTTCCCATTTCCCCTTAAAAACCATCTCTTTTCCTTGGTAAACGTCCCCCCTAAAACCTTTCGATATATTTCCTAAATTACCGTCACATTGTCACACCCTTTTCCAATGCCCGTACCCACCCCCCCACTGTTCCCGTATTTCTCGTACCAAGCCCCCCATACGACACATCCCCTTCGTGGTGTACTCCCGCCCCTACTCTATAATTCCCAACCATCTCCCTTACCCCTTAAACATGGTATAGCCCTCAGCGCCTGCCTTTGTTTTGATTTCGCAAAAAAACCCCCGTGGGCTTGTCGCCCCAAAACACTTCCTCACCCCCGCCTGCATCCTTACAGTTGAAACCTTTCATTTTTCAACACCTCAACCTCCCCCCTTTTTTTCAGCTATTTCTCCATAGGAAAATTTTCCCCCCCACCCCCCTCCCTAGCAACTCTTAAAAACCCATCCTCTAAATAGTTGCCGTCAAAATTTTAAATTTTAATTTTGTTTTCCTTTTCACATAAAATTTCTAATCCTTTTCCTTTCAAAACTATCCCCCCTGTCACAATGTCATCCACTCCGTTTTTCCACACTAAACTCCCCCCATAGGGTGAAACCCCCCCAACCCCCTCATCTCCTTAACACTTATTTCAATTTCCAATAAATTTATATTTCCGGAGGTCCCCACCCAACCTCCACCCCCCATGCCCTATGATCTGACATGTAGTCTCAAAAGTATGAAAGATTTCACGTTCACTCCCGAGAAGGTACATCTATTAGTCTCGCAGCATAACCCCTCCCAACAAAACGTATTTCAGTCTCCCCCCGTCCCCCAAAGGGGATCACGTAACCTAACATCCCTTAAAAATCCCTAAGAGCCACAGACTATATCGCTCCTTTGGGTCAAATCAGCCCCCCTGATTACACTTTCCAGTCCCCCCCAACTATGCCACTCTGGCAGGCATTAAAAAAAACACAAAGATCCTCCACCAAAAAACTTCTTTTTCCCTTTTTGTTATTTTTGCCCGGCGCATACACACTCACAAAAGAACACGCTTACCCACCACCCCCCATCCACACGCCAAAAAACCCTCCCTCCCCCTCCCCCTGTTTCTCTGCAAAAAAAACGGGTCGTTCCCTTATTAAAATTCCCACACACCTTTTTTTCGGGGAGTTTGGGGGGTAACTACCCCAAATCCTGCCCTCCCACCCTACCCTCTTTGGAAAATTTTGCTCCTGCAGGAAACAACATCCACTCGATTTATTCAGAAAATTTGAAAAACCAATCTCTCTTATACCCCTACATAACCCATTTAAAATTTACGACATACACCCAAGGCCCATTAAAATTTCCCCCCCCTGCTTCCCCTCATCCCTTTTAACCCCCCCAGAGCTTGAATTTACGTTTGAACCCTTTAGAGTGCTTTCTTTCCTCCCCCCTTCTTCCGGTGCCCCCTTTTATGGCTACCACACCTACCCATACCTTCACACTTGACCCCAGTTTTTTCCCAGGCTTTGTGCAGGCGTAAGGACGTCACGAATCTGATGTGCCGCCCCCTTTCTCGTGACAGTAAAAGTTAAACCCTATCTTGATCAGATGTTACCCCTCGATGAACTCACCCCCACCCGAGGGGTGGTTAAATGAGTCAATGGTGACTCCAAAACCACCCTCACGTCCCCAAAATTTTCTGTCTAGACTTTCTGGAAGCGACGATTCTCCTGACCCCGTCAGATGTAAATCCCTCTTGGTGGGGGACAGCTTTAACCCTCACAATTCCCCCTCAATTCATGAACTTTTTGTACTTGTGCTGCTCCCTTTTCCCAGGAGACGACACCTGATCAGGGAGTTGGGGGGGGGGACTCCAAAACACCACCCGTCCCGTGTGCCCCATCCACTATCTCACCCCCCAAAACACCCCGCCCTCCATCAATGTTTGTTCCTCACCGCCCCCTTTGAAGCAGGGGCTGCGCGTCCCCCACAGGTCAGGCACATGTCTTGCTTGTAAAGGTCGCCCTATGTGATATCTCCCACAAGGGGCAGTACGTCGTTGTCCGGGTACATTACTTACCTGCGTCCTGAAATCTTTTAGGTAACATAGGTGGTTTTTGGTGCCTCCAAAATCATTTTGAGGTTTAAAGACCCCCTTGGAAAAAAGATAGGTCCGCCCCCCAGTACCCTGTTGGGGATAATGCACGTCCCCCATACTTCTCAAAAAAATTTTTTTTATTGCTCGTCCCCCAAAGGGAACGTTGGAACTTATCCAGAAATCCGGTTTAAACATCTTATTTTACAGTGAAATGGTGTGACGTTAAGACTACTTTCCCGAAACCGGTGTTAACGATTCATAAACCGTTGCAGATAGCGTTTGACGAAAAATTGTTGTCCTCCGTTCAATGCTACCCTACAAGTCACAATCTTGTATCCAAAGTCTCCCGTTTTTTCTTTGGGAAAAAAGACTTGCGGAATGGTCGTTATCGTTCCTTTTAAATAGTCGATGCCTACAGTTTTTCCTTGTTAGACTAACGCCATTTGAGATCACAGTGCAACCCAAGTTTTTACCCAGGTGTACAGACCCTTCACCCCCACTGCAGCCAGGTAATGACAAGGGGGCTCGCACCACACAGGGGGGTGCAGAGCACTACGCACACTCCGTGGTCAGGCGCGAATGCCTTCCTTTTCTATTGTGGGGTATCTCATTTCTGCGGGGGAAAGGAGTTTCCGGGGCTTAGGAAGATAAAGAGAAAAGGGGTACATCAGGTATTGTAGTAACACTGACCTAAGCCGTATTGGGGCATCGTTTTTAAACAAAATGTTTTTTTAATATCTGGAATCTTAAATATTGGGTCTTTGAAAAAAATGTTTTTAATCTCATTAAAATTTTGGTAGTTGGAAAGTTTTAAAAAGGGGTTTCCCATGACTTTTTTGGAATTTAGTAAGATGCCCTGTAAGATCAGTAAAAGGTTTAGGATAAAAGTGCAAAAAAATTTACAGAACCAAAAAAACTACGCATGAGCTTTTGGTTTTGGGGAATTTTTAAAATTTAATAAAACTTTTATCTTCTGGGAGAGGCTGCAGAGTGTTATTGAAAGTATAGTCCCAAAATATCTAAACTTGTTATACCAAGGGAAACATTTCTTGGCTTGGCAGTGAGGCCCGCGAGCGTAACCCACGCAAAATGATGTTAATTTTGGATATGTTCGCCCCCGTGGATGTCATTACGTAATGTTATCAAAAAAAAACAAAAATTTGGCATATTTTCCCCAAAACCTTTTCATCAGTCTACTAGGTTGCAAGGCGTTACCAAAACCGAAGGGGATAGTTCTATATTGCATCGTCCCTTGGTGGGTAGGAAAAGGGTGCATGTTAGAAAAAGGATTAACATTATTGGATAGCCTGCACAATATCAAACTCTGAAATGAAGGGTCATAAAATTTGTGTAGATCGCTATTATTAAAAGGGATAGGCTCAGCTCCCCCGGTTATAGCTTTAAGGGCCCCTGGGAAATCAATAGCAAATCATATGAATTATCCCCCTCCCTTAAACCCTGATACTGGTGAAACAATATGAAGTATGAAGGGTTTAAATGACTTTGTTTTAAAAATTTTTCTACCCCTCGGTCAAAAGAACCTAAGGTGAACTGGAATGGGGTATAATTTTTGTTTGATAGGATTTTCCGTCACTAAGTCAATCTTTTTGGACTAAAGTGGGGTAACACCGGAAAATCAGTAAAGACGTTGAAAAGTTACCAACTTGAATATTCATGTCCTTATGGTCATCCAAAGATTCATTAAAAATTAATGTTGGTTTTCGTTCCCCCCCCCCGTGGTAAGAGTCACCAAGTCATGTGTTCTTTTTTCATAGTCTGAGTTTGAGGTGTAATTAGAAATTTACATTCTTCGTTGTCTTTCAAGTTTTGTGTGGAAAAAAACTAAGTCAAAGTTATTGGCACTTAAAGAAAATTTTTCGGTAAAATTTTTAGGATGTTGATATGATAAAACTTAGGTTTCCCCTTGCTTCTATGAGTTTGTCAACTTTGCACAAATTTTTAATACTTTAAATTTGGACCTTTCCATGTACTAATAATTTATTTGATTTATAGGCAAAAAGTACCAGAACTTCATCCCCTATTTTAAAAACTTCTGACTTTTGGAATCAAAATACGTTTTGTACTGGCCCATTGACGAGCTTAAGTTTTTCAAACTATGTCAGGGGGTCTCCTCAAGTTTGGATCTAAGGTCAAGGAAAAAATGATAAGAAGATTTGAACCTCGGGCATTTACCTCTCATTAGTCCATAAGTCATGAAGGATGGACAATGGGCCTCTGGCCTGTCTACCTAGAGAAGTTCAAAAGGTGAAAACCCCAAAGAGTCACTGGGAACTTCCCTCATGGTTAAACAAAGCACAGGGTAGGTAACGATCCCACTCCTTAGGTTTAAGGGAGCAAAGTTTCCTTAAAATGGACTTGAGAATCGAATGCTGGCACTCATCCTCCCATTACAGCTGGGATGATAGGGTGTGGTGAGAGAGGCTTCACTCCCAGAAGTTGGTATAGATGTTGCATTAAGTCAGATGTGAATTGTGTCCACGGGGCAGACAAAATTTCTCTAGGGATGCCCACTGGGAGAAGATGGACAAAAGTGATTCAGCCACCTTGGTAGTTATGGTCTTTAGGGAACGGCTTCAGGGAAAATCGAAGCATAATCAACTAATGTTAATATGTCCCCAGATGAAGTGGAGATAAAGGACCAACGATGTCAAAAGCTACTCTTTCAAAGGTACCGTAAAGACTAGCATTTTGACCATAGGTACTCGCCTGGTACCTCGGGAGGTGAAGTTGGCAAACTTTTCACTATTTACAATAGGGTAGTGACATCTGAGGACATTTTTGGCCAAAAATAGGTTTCCCTAATTTTATTTAAGTTTTACGATGCGAGGAAATGTCCCGGGCCCCTGGCAGGTCATGAGCCATTTTAAGAACAGTCTCTTGCATTGATTGGAACAACTAAGATGGAATAGTCTGTCTCATCTGAATTTAATTTGAATACTGACTTGTACAAGATACCTTTTATATATTCAAATTATTTTGAAAAATTTTTCCTTTGGATAACTTGATTTTTTTTTAGCGGCTTTTTGGCAATTCTGAAGAGAAGGCAATTACGTTGTTTAAAATTTACAAAAGAGTCCTTTGATATATCTAAAGGCTTTGGGAAATCAGGGAAAATCAAAGGATGGACAGTAGAAGCCGGCTTTGGTCTGTGCCCTAGTCAAGGACATTTATAGTATCGGGGGTGATTCTTCACTTTCATCTAACAAGTGAACCGGTGATCCTACTTCCTCGCTTTTGAGAGTAGCATTACTGGTTTTTAATCCCACATGAATATCGCGAGACATTGTCTCATCTGAACTTTTCGAGGGGCTTCTCTGACTCTACAGGAAGAGGATCTGAAACACTTATATCCATCTTGGTGATGAAAGGTCAACCTCAGAAGGAAGAATGGAACCTTTTACATTACCTATTAGTACGGAGCAAGAAGTGATGGGAGCTAGTACGGCTTCAGACCAACCTGTGAACCATTTAGACCTAATGTAACAACGGATGGTAGGAAAAGTGTTGTCGGCCCCAAAAAGTCTGAAAATATAGAGGGAATGAGTTTCTTTAAGATTAGGGGAACTTATCAGAAATGACTATAATGTGATCCGGTCTCGTAAAAAGGTTTAAAA
>NW_026468958.1:0-12493 GCF_026875155.1 Cherax quadricarinatus | reverse complement strand
CCTTTAGGCCCCATTCTTACCTTGCATTTTCATTTCTGGCTTTGCAACGTTTCCCTTTTTTTCCCAGGGTCCTTTGCCTTCTATGCTTTTTCCATTCCTAACCTTTTTTTGGGGCCCCTCATTTTTGGGTGAACCATGGGCTCTCCTAGTTTTTTCATTTTTCCCTGTTACCCTTGGGTGAAAACCCTTTTCCCTCAGTTTCTACTATTGTTGGCCTTTCCATCATCTCGTTTACAGCTTCCCGCCATTTCTCTGACCCACTGAACCCCATTCGGAAGTTATCCATCCCTGCTTACCCCCTTTCTTGTAGTTTGGCTTCATTCATCCCGCCTTTCTGCCCCCCCTCCATTATAATTTTTCTTATATTCGAACTTAAACCACATGCACTGGCCCCAAGGGGGTCTTTCATTGTGGTGCCCCTCAATTTGCATATCAAGATAATCTAGGTCCAATCCGTGGTTCATCTCTCCTTTTCCTCTCTCTCTCCTCCCTCTCTCTCTTTATCTATTTTCTATCTTCTATCTTTTATCATCTCTCTCTCTCTCTCTCTCTCTCTCTTTTCTATTATCTATTCTCTCTTCTCTCTTTTTTCCCCTCTCTCCTCTCTTCTCCCTCTCTCTTCCCCTCTCTCTCTATTACTATCTATCTACTATCTCTCTCTCCCTCTCTCTCTCCCCTTTTATGTGAGTTTTTCCCAAATCCCAACTCCATCTCTTAGCCCCCACGTTTCGGGCCTCCATTTTGTCCAAGTTCTCTCATTTGATTTTGCGTGATTAAAGCACCCTGATCATAACTTTCCCCTGCCACGGACCCCTCCTGGCCTCTTTCACCCGTGATCAACCATCACCATTACCTCACATATCTCCCCTTTGGGCCTCCTGCGTTCTGTGGTGGGGTTTAACACACTGCAATTGCCCCTTGGGCCCTCCAGCTAAAACGTTCCTTATGTAATCTCTTACTTCTCCTTTTCCTCTCCCACTCATAAAAACCCATGGGTTTTTGTCGCATCCCACCCCTCCACCCCCTCTGTTCCCCTGTCTTTCCCCAGGATCGGTATCCCCTTTGGGAAAAATTCATCTTTTATCATCCCCGTGACTTTGGTTCGGAGGGCTATGATTTTGGTGACACCTCCCTTTATCTTGCTTGCCACTCCCCCCCTTATTTTTTTCCAACAGCTTTGGGGTACCATACCTTTAGTTTCCTCTCCAACATTGTTTTTGGGGGGGCTGTGAGGGGGGACCTTGCATGTAATGTGGGTTTTACTTGTAGTGTAGGGTGGGGGCTTTGAGTGTGGTTTTGGGCTGTTTGGGGTGCATGATTTTGGGTTTTGGGGTTTTGGGGATGGTTTTCCCTGTGTATTACTCTTGTTGCTCTGCCATATTTGGTTGTCCTCTTTGATTTTGTCCTTGGTTCTCCTCTTAGCTGCTTTTCACTTTTGTGGTCTCTCGTAGCTATGTCATTCTATTTTGTTTGTCTCAGTCTAGGAACCACCCCTTGGTTGTGGTGCAATTCCTTTCAACGTGGTTTCTTTGGAGGATCCTGTTTCGCCCAGTTTATGTCCTGAAAAGTGTTGTTCAACCATTTTTTTCCCTTAAAGTCCCCTATTCTCTGAAAATTTAATATCTCCAGACATGTCTCTAAACTTATTTCTTTGAATTGTTCTCAGTCTCCTGTCTTTTCTGCCTGCCGTTCTTTCAGTGTGTGTCCTTCCCTGTTTCTCCTGATGCCCATGAAATAAACACTGCCTTTGCCCTCTCTCCTCCCATTGCTTTCCCTTTGTGTCTCTGGTTACTGTCTGTACATGGCCATTTTCTCCTTTATTTTTTTCTGGGAAGCTCTTGGTGGCATAGTTGTGCCTCTACATATGACCTATCCCCCTCTCCTCCTGCACCCAGCGTGCTCTCCTTTTTTGGCCTGCTTGGTGGGCTGGGCTGGATGATAGGGACTTAGCATTAAAGTTATCTCCGTTCCTTCAATTGGGCCCTCATTACATTAGTGTTGTACCAGCTTTCAGATGCTGTGTCTCCTTCCTTGGTCAGTATCCCTGTGCCTCACCTTAGTTAATTTACTCATATTTAGGACCCCCTAACCTGTTCCCACAGCTTCAACTGTGGACTCCCAATTCTTTTCACCTCTCCATCCTCTTTTTAAATTTCACAGAAAGGTCGTCTACAATTTTTGCCGAACAGCTTTCTAGTTTTTCTCTCACATCTTGTCCCATCCATTTGCATTGCTTACATCATTCGTCGTTTACCAGAACCATTCTTGGTTCTCGGCCAACTGTGAAGGCGTCCTAGCCCTGTAACAACTTCAGACAGTATTACCAAGGTGGACTCATCAGGGAAAATTAGGGGGGGGTTGATAGAAAAAGAAATAATAACAGACATAACATAAAACATCTTTATTATTAGAAAAATATAAAACCTTAAATATGAATATTAATCCTACTTTAAAGAAAATTAAAATAAAAATTATAAATGTTACTGAAAATCCCATGCTAATATATATAGGGGTGTCTGATGTTGGAGACTCTGCTTGTTGTTGAAATAATATCGTTGCCGATTGATGGGGGGGGGTCGCAGGTGTTTGATGAAACCACCGGCTCGTTCTTACAGAGTTATCCGTGAAATACTCAGTCCTGAGATGATAGGGAAAGCAAGGTATTTTTTCCACTGCAATGATGAGGGGTTATTATCTGCTACTTCTAAGGTGCCAGGTATAGTATCTTTATCATGGGGCCGTCTCAGAAGTTAGTCCGTCTCCTTTCAGTTCTACTGTTCATTGACAGTTGACCCTCTCTGTCCTCCCAAGCTGGAAAGTTGACCTGTTACCCACTGCTTAAGAAATCACTCTCCAGGATAAGTAAAAAATCTAAAGATTGTGGTGATTATTACACAGTAACTTAGGCAAGACTGAAAGGACTAAGTTTTATATTGGTCAAAAGTGAAGCTTTAAACCTATAAATCCACAAGGAATACAAGACAGCAGTACTTTCAGTATAGTGGTTGGGATGCTGTGAGTCGAGTGATTTACTGTTTGACCCAGGAGCCCCACACGTCACCTTTCGGGGGGGGGGACACAAGAGGGAAGGGGAAGGGATTGTTGGGAGTAGACTGACCCTACCTTAACCAAGCAGCCGGCAGTCAAACTATCACTTATGGGGTGGGGGAAAAAAAAAAAAGGCGGGGGGGGGGGGGGGAACAGCGGGAGTAGACTTACCTTACCTTAACATAGTAGTCGGGGCCCAAAGCAAAATTTATTTACTATACGCTACTCCTATCTATTGAACTTTTCATCACCACTCCCCCATACAAGACTTTTAGTCAAGGAGTATAAGAAAGAATAGGGAGGAAAAAGTTCTAACATATGGAAGCCGGTAAGGCAAGGAAATCTTCTATGCCTGTCCCGGATTAACAGTCTGAGAATATTGGAATGAACCATTTAATATACACAATATGGAACTTAAAGCCTGGAGCTGCCTATGTCCACCTCAAAGAAAAGAGGCGATGTTAGGTCCCTTAAAAGTTTCTAGGTATATCACGGTTTGATGGATCCATTTCTAAAATTGACTTTTTTTCCCAGCCACATAAAAATTTTAGTTTCGAGAATTCCCACACAAGGGCCCAAACATCCTTTTCTATCTGGTGGAGTATTCGTTTGCGGGGGGAAGGAGTTTAGGCTTCATAGGGAAGCATACAGGGAAGGGAAAATACATCATGTATTGTAGTAGCAGCACCTAAGCCGGTATGGAGGCCTCAGTTCTTAACAAAAATGTTTTATTAATATCTGGAATCTTAAGATATTTATAGGGTCTTTCGAAAAGATGCTGATAATCTCATTAAACTTCTCCCGAGATACGTCGGAAAGTTCAAGAGGTTCCTTCAGCAGGACTTTTTAAGGAAGTCGGATAAGCTGCAGTAAGATTAGTAAGGTTCGGGAAAACGTGCATAAAAATTTACCCAAACCAAGAAAGCTTATGATGAGCTTCTTGGTTTTGGGGCGGAATTTAATTTTCTAATAAAGCTTTTGATCTTACTGGGGAGAGGATTGCAGAGAGTTATTAGAAAAGTCTCAGTCCAAGATATCTGATCTTGTTATACGCAAGGAGCATTTCTTTGGCTTGGCAGTGAGACTTGTGAGGTAACCCTAGCAAATGATGTTAGTGTTTGGATAGTTCACCCGTGGATGTCATTAGTTATAGTTCTTCAATAAACTGAAACATTGGTAATTACCAAGACCTTTCTCATCAGTCTTCAAGTAGGTAGCACAGGCAGTTACCAAAACGAAGGGGCTTAGTTCATATTCATCAGTCTTGGTTTGTAGGAAAAGAGGTAGTATGCTTTAGAAGTCGGATCTAACATTACTTGATGATATGCTGTGCAATATCAGTCTCTGAAAAGAAGAGGTCATAAATTTGGGGTAGATCGCTATCTATAAGGGCATAGTTAGGCATCCACCGAGTTATAGCATTAAGGCTTTGAAGTCAATAGCAAGTCTATATGAATTAATTATCTTAACCATGACTACTGTGTGTACAATATGAAGATAAAGAAAGGTTAATGAATCTTTAGTATTACTAATTTGTCTACTCCGAGTAAATGATCCCCTCAGGAGAACTGGAATGGGTTATATATAATTTTCGTTTGATTGGAATTGTCGTCACTAGTCAATCTATGGGACTACCGTGGAGGTAAACACCTGGCATATCAGTAAAAGACGTCTGAAAAGTTTACTCAACAAATTGTGTAGTTCATGTTGTTCTGGTCATCAAAGATCATAATCATTAATGTTGTTAGTGCCCGAAGTGGTCACGAGTCACCACGTCATGTAGTTCTTTCATCATAGTCTATAGTTAGGGTTGTCAATTACGCACACCTTACATTTTCAGTTGTATTATCAAGATCGTGTGGACAAACTAAGTAAATTATTAAGGCAGGTTAACCGAATTTCTTCGGAAAATTTCTTAAGGATGTTGGTGATATGATTAACGCTTAGGTTTTCCCTTGACTTTATGAGGTAGTATCTTTCCACAAATTTTTAATACTTGATCTGGACCTTATCCATGCTACTAAAAATTTATTTGACTTTATCGGCAAAAGTACAAGAACTTTCATCCCGAACTTTTAAAACTTCTCCTCTGACTTCTTGTAATCTTGAAATAGGTTTTGTACTGGTCCACTGGACAAGCTAGGTTTCTCGAAACTATGTCTGAGGTCTCTCAAGTTTTGGATTAGGTCAAGGAGAAACTGATAAGAAGGATGAACCTCAAGCATTTACCTTCTTCATTAGTCCATAAGTCCATGAAGGATGGACAATGGCCTCTGGCCTGTTCTACCTAGAGAAGTTCAAAGGTGGAAACCCCAAATAGTCACTGGGACCTTATATGGCAAAACAAAGCAAGGGTTAGGAACGATTGCCACTCCTTAGGTTTAAGGGAGCAAAGTTTCCTTTAAATGGATTGAGAATCGAATGTGGCGTCAATCCTCCATTACAGCTGGGATGATAGGGTTGTTGTGACGAGAGCTTCACTCTCAGAAGTTGGCTATAAGATGTTTGCTAATTAATAAGTCAGATGAGAATTGTGTCCCAATGGTTTAGAACAAATTTTCTAGGGATGCCCACTTGGAGAAAGATGGACAAAAGGGCTTCAGCAACTCTGTTAGTAGTTATGGTCTTTTAAGGGAACGGTTAGGGAAACTCGATGCATAATAAACTATTGTTAATATATATCTATGTCCCCGCATGGAATGTGGAGATTAAAAGACCATCGATTGTCAATAGCTACTCTTTCCATAACGGTATGTAAAGATAGGCATTTTGACAATAGGTATCGCCTTGTTACTCGGGAGGTTGACAGTTGGCAAACTTTACACGATCTAACAATAGGTTGTGACATCTGAGGTCATTTTGGCCAAAAATAGGTTTCCTAATTTTATTTAAGGTTTTCGATTGGGGGGAGAAGAAATGTCGGCCATGGCAGGTCATGAGCATTTTAAGAAAACTGACAGTCTCTCTGCATTGTTTGAAAACAAATAAATGGAATAGTCAATTCATCTGAAGTTAATTTTGAATACTGGCTTGTACAAGATACCTTTTATATATTCAACTGTATATGAAAGTTTTTCCTTGGATAAAATTGATTTTGTAGAAGCATTTGTGAATTCTGTGGAGAAGGGCAAATACGTAGTAAATTGACAAAAAGAGTTCCTTTGATATATCTAAAGGCTTGGAAGTCAGAGAAAAATCAAAGGATGGGACAGTAGGGAGATAGCCTGGGCTTTGGTCTGATGCCTAGTCAAGAATTTCTGGTATCGGATGTGATTCTTCACTTTCTTCTAACAAGTGAACGGTTGAACCTATACCTTCGCTTTCGAGAGTCGCATCACTGGTTTTTAATCCACTTGAATCTCACGAGATACAATGTCTCATCTGAACTTTCGAGGGGCTTCTCTGAATCTACAGGAAGAAGATCTGGAAGGAAAAGCTTATGTCCACCTTTGGTGATGAAAGGTCAATCCGAAAAGAATGGACTTTTACAGTACCTATAGTACGGGCAAGAACGATTGATGATGGGAGCTAGTCGGTTCCAGACCACACCTGTGAACCATTTAACTAATGTAACCACGGATGGGAGGACAAGTGTCGTACGGCCCAAGTAGTCTGTAAGTATAGTAGAGGATGAGCTTTCTTAAAGGTTAGGGAACAGCATATCAGAAATGACTATACAGTGCATCCAGTTGTATCGTAAAATGGTAGATACTAAAGTCATTAATGTTCCTGAACGAAGGGTGCTTTGGTATATCCCAGTCTTTAACAATCTTCAACTTTTTTGGACCTTTAGAAGGGACACTCTGGAGTTTATGTCCCTTAACACACACAAATGACAAACCAAGGAATAAAAGAAAGTCATTTTATTTCCTACTAGGGGCTTTGATTTTTAAGGTTGATCGAACCTTGCCCTTAGGGTTCGATCCCTTTAGGTCTTTATAGGAATTGTGAGCTCAGATTACAGGTAGCAGCTCCGCAACTTCCTCAGCTGTTAATCAGGTTACGTTCTATAATGGATGTTCTTTAATTGGTGGGGAAGAGCTTCAGGAACTGGTCAGCAACATGAGTCTCTAAGAGATTCATAACTGCGATTCAATTCTGAACTCTCTATCCAAAAGTCGAACAACACGAAAGAGTGTTTACCTGTAATGCAGAAGTTCTGGCCAGCTGTAAAGGTGTGCTTACCTAAAATCTATTCCTGTAAGAATTAGTGTTTTTTGATATGCTTTAAGGATTGCCTTCTTCAGTAGGTTTATAAGTACATTATGTATCCTGCGACAAAGTTGCTTAGTTATTCCAAGCGTTACCCGAAAATAACATTTCCTAACTTGTAGCCAGGTTTGTCAGCAGGCCATCAAGAGGGGTGCGGTATTTTCAAACCTGATATTGTATGCAGTTCTGTCTTACCCCTGGTGAGGAGGTAAAATTAGGTGTTGGACTATGTGCACTAGCTGCACGTTGTTCCATTAATCTTCATCTAATTGCTGTTGTGAGAAGTTAACTTTTTATGCTCTAATTCAAGGCGAGCTTGTTCGAGCTCGGCGATTCTTTTTCTCTCTCCCTTCCTTAACTCATATTTTCTGTTCTCGCTCTTTAAATCAAGTTCCTTAATTAATTTGTTCCTCATGTACTTCGCTCTTTCCCTCACGATTCAAGTTATCTGCTCTTTTTTGTCTTCTCTCTCCTTTCTAACTGTCTATCTTGGTCATCTCTTTCAATTCGATCCTCTTTCTTTTTATCCTCTCTTTCTCTTTCTATTCTCTCTCTTTAAGTCTTTCCTGGATTTTATGCACTATAATGAAAGATTCCTAAATTTTTCCTGTTATTCCTAACTTATTCCAGGTTCATCCAAAACTGTATTCTCCAAAATTTGCAAGAATAACTTAATCTACAGGGGGAAAAAATGAATTGGGTTTATTTAAAGGAAAACGGAGGGTCTCAATTTGTCGTTCAAACTGGAAATATAAACAGAAGGGCCGATCCCTACTTCACTTAAACAAAATGTATTAATGAAACGAAGGGTTCTACGCCGGCTCCGAGCAAACCGTAAGTAGAATGGGTCCTTGACCCTCCATCTTCTCACCAACATATCAAGAGTGTCTACGACCGTTCCCTTGATATAATGAAGTCGCTCAATGAAACAACTTGTCACTGGCAATCTCGGGTCCCTAGAGTTAAACCTCCAAGTGCTTCAAGCTCACACAAAAAAGATGCAGAATTAAATAGTATATCCTGCCTGACTTGACTTACAAATAATTGAGACTATAACAATCACCAAAATCTTTTAAATACCTGTACTGTAGTCTACCATAGAGATTGATTACTCATGGCTGGTGGTAACCGTCTGTGGTATGCGGCGCCGTTTTGTGAAGTTTCCAATGGTAGATTCGAGATGGGAGTTGAATCTTGATTCTGTAGAGTTTCTCCTGGCAAGGTCGCCACTTGTGAAGGCTTACTCAGCCCTGTAACAACTTCAGCAGTAATATCAAGGCTGGGCTCCTCCTAGGAATATTAAATGAATAGAAAAAGAAATCATTAACATGACCAACATAAACATTTATTATATAGAAAATTTAAAAACACTTAACTATGAAATATTAATCCCTTCTTTTAAAGAAAATGTAAAATGGAAAATATAAATGATAAACTGAATTCAAGCTAATATATACAGGGGTTGTTGTCTGGGTTGGTGACACTGTTGTGTTGAAATCGTAGCCGTGACGATGATGGGGGGGGGGGGCGTCGCAGGTGTTGATGCATACCCACGGCTCATTCTTTCACAGAAGTCTATTCGTGAATATCAGTCTAGATGATAGGAAAGCAGGTTATTTTCCACTGCATGATGCGGGGTTTATACCTGCGACTTCATACAGGTGCACAGGTACAGTATCTATATCATGGGAACGTCTCAGGAGTTAGTCCGTATCCTTCAGTTTTCTACTGCGTTGCTTGGCAAGGTGACCCTCTCTGTCATCCAAGTGGAATGTAGACAGGTTACCCACTGCTAATGAAATCACTCTCATGTAAGTACAAAATACTAAAAAGACGTGGTGATTATTTCAACAGTATCTTAGAGCAAAGACTGACATGACTAAGTTTATTATTGGTCAAAAGTGAAGCTTTCAACCAATAAATCCACTAGAATACAAGACAGGCATGTACTTACAGTAGTGTTGGGAGCTGTGAGTCGAGTGATTTACTGTTTGACCAGAGCCCCACACATCACCTTTCGGGCGGGGGGGAGGGGAAGAGGGAGGGGAAGGGATAGACCCTACCTTAACAAGCAGCCAGCAGTCAAACTATCACTTTCGGGGTGGGGGAAAAAAAGGCGGGAACAGCAGGACCTAGACTTACCTTACCTTAACAAGTAGCTGGCAAGCAAACTATTATTACTATATCGCTGCTCCTATGAATTGAACTTTTCCCTCACACCAACAAAGAATTACTAGTGAATAATCTTCAGGTTTGTAACGAGCTAGGGGAAAGCGATCACAAATCACTTAGTTTCAATATATCATAGAAATACACAGATAACTACAATCAAGTTGCTGTCCTAGATTTCCACTTGGCTGACTTCATAGGTATGAGAAATTACCTGGGTAGGCTAAACTGGGATGACCTTACTATGTTTCAGAGCATAGTGCTCGCTGCCCAGACGACTTTTGTCCAGAGTATGGAAATTAGATCTAACAAAAATGATCCCAAATCGATAAACAATAGATTAAAGCGTCTGATTCGTCAAAAGAGAGGCATATATAGGCGTATCAAAAGAGGGGAAGGGAAGTTAATAAATCAATATATTAAATTAAAGAGGGAAATAAGAAAAGGAATAAGAAAAGCAAAAGGGGAATATGAGGCTAAAGTCGGAAGGGATTCAAAGACTCCCCCAAAAGGGTTCTTTCGGTATACAAAAGAAGATTGGACAAGATGGCCCACTTAAGAGTAATTTGGGTCAGATCACTGACGTGTAAGGAAATTGAAAAATTTTTAATACCTTTTAAAATAAAAAAAAGGGTTTTGGGGAAAAAACAAAAAACCACCCAGGGGTTGTTTTTTTTTTCCGTTCTGCCGGTTTTTATTTACCCCCGTTTAAAAAAAACCCCCCAAAATGTATATACATACACAATCTGGTTTTTTTTTTTTTTCAAAATAGCTCCTGTTCTTCTTTATCTCTTATTGCCCAGGGAAGTGGAAAAAAATCTTTCCTCCATAAGCCGCGTGTGTATGGGCGGCAAAAGCGGAAGCAAGGGTGTAACCTTTTCTCTTAAACATTTACTAAAAAAGAGAAGAGAAAAACTTCAAAAAATGGGTGTTAAATGTGCGGGATGTAGTGCGGTGACAAAAAAAGAGATGTTTGCGATGTTATGTGAAAGAATTTGGAGCCCTGCCCCAAGCAAAAAAAAGATGAAGGGGGAAGGGGAGTTTCGGTCAGGAAATAATGGGTTAGTCAGGAGTATCTGAGAGAGTTAGAGTTAAGGAAGGGGTAGCAAATTATTTAAAGGATCAGTTAGGAAAGGGGAAGAGGGAATATAAAGAGTAAAATTTAAGGATTATGGGATTAAAGTAAAGGGCGGATGCGAAAAGTGGTCATAATAAGGGGTATGCACCCGGAGAAGAGAGGAATGTAGGGAGGGAGAGGATTTTGGGGATGGTAAATGAATGATAGGAACCTTTTTAACCAAAGGGGGTAATTGTGGGGGG
This sequence comes from Cherax quadricarinatus, assembly GCF_026875155.1. Taxonomy (NCBI): domain Eukaryota; kingdom Metazoa; phylum Arthropoda; class Malacostraca; order Decapoda; family Parastacidae; genus Cherax; species Cherax quadricarinatus. The sequence goes on along the minus strand of NW_026468958.1, from coordinate 1,744 downwards.
GACCTGAATGCTAAAGTAGGAGAAACTTTTGAGAGGGTTTTGGTAGTAAAGTTTTGGGGGGGCCCGGTGTAAATGTAATGGGGGCCTTTGATTGAATTTGTGTAGAAAGGGGTTTAGTTTAGGTAATAATATTTTAAGAAAAAAAGGATAAATAAAGTATACAAGATATGATGTAGGGGGGGAAAATGACAGTTTTTTGTGGATTAGTATTGGTAGTAAAAGCTGTTGGAGACTTCAGGATGTAAGTTTATAGAGGGGCCACGATATATCAGATCACTTTTTAGTTGTGCACACTGAGAGTAAAGGTAGAGGGGATAAAGGAGAATGAAGCATGGTAAAGGAGAGTGAAGGTTTAAAAACAAAAGAGGAGGCAGTTTGGGTAAGATATAAAAAACTATTGGGGATAGTGGGCTAATGAGAGCATAGGCAATGGGGCGAAGAGGTATGGGGGGGTTTTAAAAATAAAAGTGTTGAGGTTCAGCGAATTTTGCGGTTACAGGAAAGGGGTGCGGGAGGGAAGAGGAGGATTGGTGGAATGTGAGTAAAGAAAAAGCGAAAGGGAGAAAAAGTTAGCATTGGAAGTTTTTAAAAAAGTAGAAGTGATGCAAGGGGGGGGAGTATATGGAGAAGGAAGAGGAGTTTGGAGTGGTGAAGCAATGTAAAAGGGGAAAAAATGAGAGGTGGAGTGAGTTTAAAACAATTTAAAGGAAGCCTAGAGAACAAATGGATTTGTCAGTTAAAAATAGGAGAGGAGAGTTTTAAAATGGAGGGATTTCTGGGGGAATTGTTGAATGTTGATGAAGTAGGGGAGCTGTGATTTCGTGTATAGGGAAAGGAGGAATACATTTGTGGGGAGGGAAAAGCCAGTTGTGAGGGGGGGAAGTTCGTGAGGCAGTAGGTAAAATGAAATGGGGTAAGGTAATGGGATTGGGGGTAAAGTAGAAAAGTTAAAGCAGGTGGGTAAGTATTGGGTGTTTGGTGCATTTTTTTAATAAATGTATGGAAGGGGTAAAGGGACTGGGGTTGCGAAGCATGCATAGTTCCTTTGTTAAAGGGAAAGGGACAAAAGAGGTGCAAAATTTAGGGGGATAAGTCTGTTGGTATCCTGGTAAAGTTTTTGGAGAGTTATTTTTGAAAAAATTAAGATAAGACGGAGAATAGGATAGAGATGAAAAGGAGGCCCAAAGGGAAAGGTAGGGGGGTGTGGACCAGGTGTTTACAGTTAAAAATTCAAGTGAACAGTATTTAGTAAGGCTAAAGAAGGGTTTTTTTGGGATTTTTGGATTTGGAAAAGGCGTTTGACAGGTGGATAGGGGAGCAATGTGGCAATGTTGGATGTAGGTATAAGAGGAGGTTTCGAAAAGAAGTGAAAAGGGTTTTTTCGAGGTAGTGAGGTCAAATTAGGTATGTAGGAAAGAGGGAGATTATTTCCCCGTAAAAGTACGCCTTAGACAAGGTGTGGATGTACCGTGGTTGTTCAATATATTTAAGTGGGGTTGAAAGCAGTAAAAAGCGGGGGTCTTGGCAAAAGGGGTGGATTAAAAGAAATCACACATAAAGTGGAAGTTTTCCTTTCTCTTTGCGTGACCTGTGCTCTTGGGGATTTTGAAGAGAAGTTTCGGGTGGTGGGTGAAAATTTTTTTGGGTATGTAAAGAAGAAAATTGAAAATGAATACAGAAAAGAGTCGGTTAGAGGATACCAAAAAGATTAGTATGAAAATTGGATACCAGATTGGAGGGAGAG
>NW_026468957.1:0-12218 GCF_026875155.1 Cherax quadricarinatus | reverse complement strand
ATAAAAATTTTTGTAGGCCTAGCTCCCCCTAGCCATTCCTTACCCGTATTTAAAAAATTTCCCAATTTAACTTTACCCCTCTTTTCCCCACCAACCCAGAAAATCCATTTCCATATTCTAGTCCCCCAAAAGGATTTCCACCAATTTTTAAACCCCCGTGGGGTCCCCCCTCGTCCCTAAGTAGCCTCGCATTTAATTTCCAGTATCTGCATAAATTCACTATGCCATTACCTCAAATTGCTATAACAGCACGATGATAAAGAAAAACCCACATCGATAGTCCTCACCCTCTCCACACCTTTGCCCTGCCAACATAAATCCTATCTAACCGTGCCTCATACCCCCTCGAAAAAAAGTGTGCTCCATCCATATCCCTATTTTCCCCCATTTTCCACTCCAAATCTCGCAAAACATCCGCAGAACCCCCAAAAACCAAACCCCCCCCCCTCGGAACCACATCCCCCTTTCCCTAATGACACAATTCCAATCCCCCAATCCCCGTAAAGAGGAAAACCCTTTTCAAGTGATATACCGAACCTCGCGTACAAAATCCCCTTCACTCTAGTGTTACTGTTGCTGGCATGTACCATACAAAACTAACCCTCCTGGCCCCCAAAACCCCTCACCCTGACAACCCCCCCCCCCCCCTCCTCCCCCCCCCCCGGATGCGCAAAGGATGGTCTCCTTTCCCCACACAAAACCCCCCCTTTAACCTCAAAACACACATTTTAAAACCCTTAACCTTTCAAAAAAACTCACATCTAACCCATGGTTATGTTCCCGCCAAAAAACGACATCTTTCTAATTCCCAAAACCCCCCTTAAAAATACCCCCTTGACTCGGTTTTTAGGGCCCTTTTTATTGAAAATTACACACCTGAATTTTACAAAATGGCGGTTACCATGTGCCGGGGCTTATTGGTCCCCCCTTTCATAGGTCTCGGTTTTTTATCAATCCCCCGTTCCGCCTCAACCCCCCCCCGTCCTTCCCCCCGTTCCCTTGCCCCCCCCCCTCCCGGACTTGCCTTTGCTACACGCTGCCACTTTCTTCCCCGGCCTCTGCGCTGGTTTTTAGGACTTCGCCATGTCTGATTTCCCCCGCTGATCTCTTGCGGGGCTCCCTTACACCATTTCTTCTGCAAAACATCTTCTTGATGGACTCCACCACCACATTGCTCTCCTTTTGAACCTCATAAAAACTTTCCCTTTCCCTGTTCTGTTCATCCATCACCTTTTCTCACCTTTCCTACATCACTTTCCAACCTGCTCCCATTTCCAAAAAATCCCTTTGCACAGCCCCCAAACCCGTCCTGAGCTGATCTGAGTACCCAACGGTCGTCTGACAGCGTATTTCCCCCCCCCCCCTTTTTCCCCTGGTAGTGTAACACACGTCTCCAAAACCACCTCTGCCCGTCGACCCCCTACTCCATAGGCCCGTACCCCCCCGGGTTTCCATTCACCCCCCATAACATCGTGGCTTTAATGGCGTATCCACAGAAGCTGTTCCTGACGCCTAGGTCCCTGTCTCCTGGGCATTGTGCCACATGTGTTTTCATAAGAGTCACTAAACGGCCAGTCTTCCTCTGCCCGCAAGGTACAAAAACCGTTTTCTATGGTTAAGCAATGTACATAGGGTGGTTCGCCTCCGGGTCATTTTTAGTGGAAGGATCCTTCGGCATCCTCATAAGGGCCGTCCTCCCATTCCAGCTATCATTTGTACAGTCCAAACCACTAAAACAATTTTGGGGCTGTAGCTGTTGCTCAAAGGTACATCCTTCCCTTCACCCAAGTAAAATATTTAGACACATCATGCAACAATTCCATGCGTGTTGATTCATCCGCCTTTCTTGAAATTCGTCGACGATGAGAATAGAAGTCAGCCTCATGAACTTCACGAAGACCCTTGACTACCATTCAGTGCCACCATACTGCCTTCATTGGGGATGCTTTAAACAGTCCCTGATAATGTTTGAGAGACGTCATCGTGGCTTTTGCTAAAGATCCTCAAACCACTCAATGAAATTATTTATGCGCCGGTACAGTCGTCCCCCATCTTGGTGCTAATGCTGTTTCCAACAGGTGCGTGCAAGAAACTGTAGAAGGTCCTCTCCCGCAGCGAGAACGAATGAATTAAAAGGTATGTCAAAAATATCCTGGTGAACATGTCATTAATTCATGTGAAGATCTAAAGCAGAGTAACCTGTTGCCCTTTCCTTTGTAAATTGCATTAGGATAATGGGGTATGGCTCTCAGTGAGCGTGTCATTTGTTCTAGATAAGCTCTTAGCTGCTTTTGCAGTGGCAGAACCCCAGCTAAAAGTATTAAGAAAATGAAGATCTCGGGGTAATCTTAGATACCCCTAAAACCACTGAGATGTGAAGTGGTGTCTTCCAACGGGTTAACTCCCTAATAAATGGTAAATTCCTAGGGCCGAATATGTACACCGCGCTCTCTCAATGTGGTCCTCTGGTTTCAGCGCATCGTTTCGGGTGGTAGGGTGATTGCAATAACCGTTTCACTATATGAGGAAATGGGGTGAAATTAGTTGCCCAGTGTCATGAGGAACTGCGACAGTAATAATGATTATAGTGACAGTTTCGCGAGGCTTAGGGACACTGTTTCAATGATAATTAATCATTGGGTACAGTACAGTAATAAAACACTATTGTTCACGTCAGTGTTTTTCTGTTAGTCATCTTAAGAAGTTTTCGTAATTTTTTTTTACTGTTTTGCTTGGGGTCACCCACTCATTGAACAATAATTCCGGAAGTAATGTTACACATGGACTTTGCTCAAGAAATATGGAGTACAGAGGGAACTTTATTAAATCCCGAGACGTTTAAAAGAGATTTCGTGATGTACTTTTTAATTAACTCAATTTTTTTCGTTAATAAATAATGCATTATACTGCATTTTCACCCGTATGGGGTATGCAAACCAGGGATGGGGAGTGGGGGTGGGGCAGACCTGATGCCCTGAGTCAAAACATGTTTAGTGGTGCAAAGGAACAGCAACAGATGGTACTTGGGAAACCCTCGTTGGTAGTCTATTCTGAGATAAGATGCTGAAATGAAGCTATAGGGGGCTAAACATTTGTAGCTACTTGAAATATATACACCAGCCTGCAGAATTTCCTTGGGAGAGGTCGTTGTAGACTTAACACAGACTTCGCCTCTCTTGTGTATTGTATTAGGATTACTTGCGTTGAATGAGTTGTGTTATATTTGGAAATACTTACTCGTTTAATCTTTCGTTTTAAGTATCTCTAGCTTGTATGAATTTAAAAGCTGTGGAGATCGCTACATACAGCAAAATTCACCCTCTGCATACTAAATTTCCAGTGTAAATGTTTTCGGATAAAAACTTTAATTTGTTGCCACAAAATGAATAAAAACTAATGTTGCATCGAAAATTGTATGTTGGTAGAATTGGACAGTATTTTAGGTAAAAGGACACAAGTAAAACTAATGTGATATTTTATTGTTGCAACGTTCGCTTTGGAGCGAAAAGGAACGGCTTGACAAAGTCCTGGAGGTGAAACGTGCCACAAAATGTCACATAGTTGCACGTGTGTCCTTTTAAACCTAAGGAATTTAGACTTACATTTGTTCTAAGGAATACATATTACATTTGGAGAGACCTGATTTAAATCGGAAAAGAATTACCCCTATTACCTTTGGGTCGTGGAAATAATAAGAACCGTCAAGAATTAAAACTATAGTATTCAATTTCATTTTGAGAAAGGCTTTATGTCGATAGAGGCTTCATGTTAAATATGGGTTTATCAAGGAGAAAAGGATGTGACAAGAAAACCTGGGGTACGATATAAACAGTCCAGTTGAGGCCTTATTAGGTTCGCAATGAGGAGTCGAGTCTGTGTTGAGTTTTACCCTTAACAACTTTTTTGCAAAATTGTTTTTAAGGGGTGGGTGCGTGGGAAGAGAGCGATTAAGGGAAATGATGAGGTTAAAATTGTGGCAAGGGAGGAAAACTGCATATTAAAGTTTTTGCAGAGTGATATACGGGGTAAAATGTTAGTAAAAGAGAGGATAAAAAAAAGTGATATACGAGTACAAAAGGAGAGATAATGAGAGAGAGGATGAGTGTTAATCAAGTCATTCACTCATGGAAGAGGGACTCATCTACATGACTATTGTTTAATTTCCTCTTTTTCTTTAAGAAACGCTTCAAACTCTTATTGAAGCAGCTGTCACCTTGATTGAGAGGAGTCTTAGTGAGGGGAAACAAACCTTTCTCTAAGCATATTATTCATAATAAACAATATACTTTATCCAAAATAACCATAGCACTTAATTTGTCTTCTTTCGTAAGATGACGTCTGAAGAATGTTGTCTACATTAAACAAGCGTGTGTACGTACTTATTAAATACCAAATATATGTATTTAGTTTGTTGAACCATGATTATGTAGATAGTTAATTGAAGCAATTTTTGCTGTGTTTATAGTTTAATCTTCCAAGCCTCCTTTCTCTCTCTCCCCCCCCCCCAAGTCTAGGTCTCAGAACCTTGATCTCTCCTCAGCCTTTCCTCTTCTCCGTGGTAACCGATAAGCATCACAATTCCCGCCACCGTGCCGCAATACATCACGACAACAATCAAAACAGTTTGTATAAATCAGGAGAGATCCGGAGGCAAAAAATTTCCTTGCGAAAAAATTAATATCCGGGCGGATTTGTAACGAGTTGGGCGGGTAATACGTGATATTGCATTTTCCTCGCGCCTTCACGAGAGGCCACGCATGCCATGTGCACTTGCTTCTAGATTTGTATGGCTGGTTCCCACGCATTCGTATTTCGAAATTACGTATGTGTGTAATAATACATGAGTGAAGCAACAATCTGGGAGAATAATAAGGCTGCTACTGCAGCGGTCACTACGACCGCAATTCAACTGGCCAGTGACCGCGCAGCGTTGTTACCGCAAGTGTACTTAGCTTACAGAGGCTTATAAGCGAATGTTAAATTGTACTCAACAAGAGTAAATGAAATATTATATTCAATATATTGAGTAAAGTGGTTTAATGAGATCAGTGACGATAGTGGGGAAAAATGCCCGTATGAGCACCACCTTGAATGTTTTCTGAAACCGGAAACCTCTAAGGAATGGGGGATCGCTCCACCTGCTCTGTGGAATGGTGATTGCTCCACCTGCTCTGTGGAATGGGGATCGCTCCACCTGCTCTGTGGAATGGGGATCGCATCACCTGCTCCGTAGAATGGGGATCGCTCCACTTGCTCTGTGGAATGAGAATCGCTCCACCTGCTCTGTGGACTGGGGATCGCACCACCTGCTCCGTGGAATGGGGATCACTCCACCTGCTCCATGAAATGGGGTTAGCACCTCCTGCTCTGTGGAATGGGAATCGCTCCACCTGCTCTGTGGACTGGGGATCGCACCACCTGATCTGTGGAGTGGGGGTCACTCCACCTGCTACGTGGAATGGGAATCGCTCCACCTGCTCTGTGGACAGGGGATCGCACCACCTGATCTGTGGAATGGGCATCGCTCCACCTGCTCTGTGGAATGGGGATCGCACCACCTGCTCCGTGGAATGGGGATCACTCCACCTGCTCCATGAAATGGGGATCGCACCACCTGCTCTGTGGAATGGGAATCGCTCTTCTTACTCTGTGGAATGGGAATCTCTCCACCTGCTCTGTGGACTGGGGATCGCACCACCTGCCCCGTGGAATTGGGATCACTCCACCTGTTCCATGAAATGGGGTTAGCACCACCTGCTCTGTGGAATGGGAATCGCTCCACCTTCTCTGTGGACTAGGGATCGCACCACCTGATCTGTGGAGTGGGGATCGCTCCACCTGCTCCGTGGAATGGGAATCGCTCAACCTGCTCCGTGGAATAGGAATCGCTCCACCTGCTCCGTGGAATGGGAATCGCTCCACCTGCTCTGTGGAATGGGGACCGCTCCACCTGCTCTGTGGAATGGGGACCGCTCCACCTGCTCTGTGGAATGGGGACCGCTCCCCCTGCTAGGGGAAATGGGGACCGCTCCACCTGCTCTGGGGAAATTGGGGGCCCGCTCCACCTGCTCTGGGGAAATTGGGGACCGCTCCACCTGCTCTGTGGAATGGGGACCGCTCCACCTGCCTGTGGAATGGGGACCGCTCCCCCTTTGCTCTGTGGAATGGGACCGCTCCACCTGCTCTGTGGAATGGGGACCGCTCCACCTGCTCTGTGGAATGGGGACCGCTCCACCTGCTCTGTGGAATGGGGACCGCTCCACCTGCTCTGTGGAATGGGGACCGCTCCACCTGCTCTGTGGAATGGGGACCGCTCCACCTGCTCTGTGGAATGGGGACCGCTCCACCTGCTCCGTGGAATGGGGATCACTCAACCTGCTCCGTGAAATGGGGATCGCACCACCTGCTCTGTGGAATGGGAATCGCTCCACCTGCTCTGTGGAATGGGAATCGCTCCACCTGCTCTGTGGAATGGGAATCGCTCCACCTGCTCTGTGGAATGGGAATCGCTCCACCTGCTCTGTGGAATGGGGATCGCTCCACCTGCTCTGTGGAATGGGGATCGCACCAACTGCCCCGTGGAATGGGGATCGCTCCACCTGCTCAATGAAATGGTGATCGCTCCACCTGCTCCGTGGAATGGGGATCGCTCCACCTGCTCCATGAAATGGTGATCGCACCCCCTGCTCTGTGGAATGGGATCGCTCCATCTGCTCCGTGAGATGGTGATCACACCCCCTGCTCCGTGGAATGGGGATCGCTCCACCTTCTCCATGAAATGGTGATCGCACCCCCTGCTCTGTGGAATGGTGATCGCTCCACCTGCTCTGTGGAATGGGGATCGCACCACCTGCTCCATGAAATGGTGATCGCTCCACCTGCTCTGTGGAATGGGGATCGCTCCACCTGTTCTGTGGAATGGGGATCGCACCACCTGCTCTGTGGAATGGGGATCGCACCACCTGCTCTGTGGAATGGGGATCGCACCACCTGCAGTAGGATGGTTCAGACAGCAGGATGGTTCAGGCAGTAGGATGGTTCAGGCAGTAGGATGGTTCAGACAGTAGGATGGTTCAGACAGTAGGATGGTTCAGACAGTAGGATGGTTCAGACAGCAGGATGGTTCAGACAGCAGGATGGTTCAGACAGCAGGATGGTTCAGACAGTAGGATGGTTCAGACAGCAGGATGGTTCAGACAGCACGATGGTTCAGACAGCACGATGGTTCAGACAGCACGATGGTTCAGACAGCACGATGGTTCAGACAGCAGGATGGTTCAGACAGCAGGATGGTTCAGACAGCACGATGGTTCAGACAGCACGATGGTTCAGACAGCACGATGGTTCAGACAGTAGGATGGTTCAGACAGCACGATGGTTCAGACAGCAGGATGGTTCAGACAGTGGGAAATGGTTCGACAGCAGATGGTTCAGACAGCACGATGGTTCAGACAGCAGGATGGTTCAGACAGCAGGATGGTTCAGACAGTAGGATGGTTCGGCCAGTAGGATGGTTCAGGCAGTAGGATGGTTCAGAGTGGGGGTTGTTTTTAAGCAATGGGATAGTTGAAACAACGTGATAGTGCAACAAGTGAAATGGGACTAACAGTAGGATGGTTAAAACAGAAGGAGAGTTAGGCCAGTAGGATAGTTCGGAGACTAGGATAGTTCGGAGAGTCATCGGATTACACTCATGGGAATCAAATAAACGTGTAATACTGTGATTAAGTCGTCTCTTATAATCTTGAGGAAAAAACACAAGCTGCAGACCAAGCGTTTATTACCCTGACATCTCGCTCTATGTAGAGCTTTATCAATTCATGACTTGGCAAAGCTCTATAAAGAGTGAAACCTTATTGTAACGAAAGTTTGTTATGCAACCGAGTTCTTTTAACATGTTTGATAAATCAGTCCATTATCACATCAAGAGTGTTTTATTAGTTTGCTTATATGTGGTTAATTAAGGATTATTTTTGGGTTTATGTAGCTTTCTTAACCGATCCTAACCTAAACCACAGAAAACATTATGTGGGGGAAAATACGAATCGTTTAAGATTTAGGAGGTGCGCAAAACTCATAAAAAATGACTTAACACTTAAAACTGGTTTCGGCAGTAAGTCTCTTGTATCTCCCAGCATTTTGGTATTGGCTAATGTTACGGTTCGAATCTTAGTCGTTTGCCAGGTTTAGTGCCCACCGTAACAAAATCACTTCCAAGAACACATAGGAACTTCCAATATTGGAAATATAAGGCACAAATGAGGATTACTCAGCATTTTGCAGGCTTTATTAAAAAATTTTTCCTTGGATTAAATTTGCAAAATTTTCTATTAAATATTAATTAATGAGATTCTTTCAATAAATTAAAAGTCCTACATTGTAGGTATACAATAATACAGGTTTCAACAGTAAATTAGCACTTTCAATTTTCTATACGGACACTACACTCGAAAATATTCAGAGGAGTAGGACTATTTCCCCTATAAAAAACATGGCTTTAATGAGTATGTCCATCAAAAGGAACTCCTTCACTGAGTAAGGTCAAAAATCACTTGTGACTTCTACACATGACACTCTTTGACACCCCGTATTTCTGAAGATATCTGGATATGACTTTCTGCCGACTCCACCAGAGATTTTCCAAAATCGAGCCAGCTCAGGAGTTTCTCAACTAGATACTCCAAAATACCAGGAGAGGAACCGTACTAGAAGGTCTGCCAAGACGTTGTTCACCCAGTCAGCAGTGTGAGTGAACTGCCACAGACAGTGAATCCTTCTTGACATCAACTCGTCAATACGGGGAGAGGGTTTTGAGCGGTGCAAACTACCCACCAATGGACATTTCAGATATACATATATATATTATATATATATATATTTTATATAAAATATATATATATATATATATATATATATATATATATATATATTTATATATATATATACACATATATATATATACACATATATATATAAAACATATATATATATTTTATATATATATATATTATATTTAATATTATATATATATATATATATACACATCATACCCGGGTATATTCTAAACCAGATAATATTATAAACTAGTGGAATCTTTAATTTAGCTAATATTAAAGAAACCCAGAGTATAATATTAAGTGGATTATACATATAAATTAATTACAAAGGGCACAAAGGGCGTAACACTCCTCCCGTACGACTGACTGTCGCACCAATAGACTTCAACTACATATTAAGGAGGCAGGGTTTTGGGGAGGAGGTGGTGCGTTGGGCAGAGACATTGTATACAGGTGTGGGAGTGTGTGTACAGGTAAATGGGAAGTTGGGGGAGTGGGTATCCATGGGTCGGGGTATTAGGCAGGGTTGTCCCCTGTCTCAATTGTTGTTTGCCTGTTTAACAGACCCTTTCTATAGAAAGGTGGAAGCGTGTATGGAGGTGGATTGGGGAGTAGGAAATGGAGTGCAGGGAATAATAGGGTATTGTGGATGACACGACAATACTCGTGCGAACGCAGAGGAGTTTACGTGCGGTTGGAGATGTTATTGATAATTTCGCGGGGGTTACCGGGTTAAGAGTTAATGTGGAAAATCAAAATTACTGGTCTTAGGAGTTGGGTGGGAAGAGAGAGTTGGGGGGAATGTACGTTGGAATATGGTGGACAGGATTAAAAGGTGTGTGGAAAAGTGTATATGCGTTAGTGCGGAGAGGCGAGGATGGTTAATTCTGGACTTGTTGTGGATCGAATGGTGGGGCGATTGGATGGGTTGAGACCAACTCATTGACAGTACATCAGCGTGCGATTGTTGTGAATGTGTTGTTATACAGTAAAGTCTGGCACGTGGCTGCGGTATATCCGTTAGCAGGTCCGGATGTTACGAGGCTGTTAAAGAGGGTTTTCCATTTTTTTTTGGGGTTCCGGGTGTGAATGGTTGAGTAGGAGTGTGGTTACTTTACCGGTCAACAGAGGAGGATTGGGGTTGATTGATTTACGGTTAAGAGTCAAGTGCATTTATTTGAATGGGGGTTACGCCGTGTGCGGGGTCATGCAGGGAGGGGCGTGAATGGCTTGCATGAAGAGGTGCGAATGGGGTGGGGAGGGTCGGAGATGAAAATGTGTGAAAAACGTGTTGCGGGCGTTGCTGCATGTACGGGACCCTAATAAAGTTCGAGTGGGTGTTTTAGAGCGTGTTGTAAGGGCGAAGGTAGTCGTGAAGGCTGAGAGTATCTACCCTATGTATGCGTGGAAGGATATATGGGAAAGATTACGGTTGAAGCGCGTGCGTCCAAATGTGCGAGAGGTATTTTTCCGTTTTCTCCATGGTATACTGCCGTCGGGTGCTGCACTTAAGGAAAGGAGGGTTGGGTGGTGGAGGGGCGTGTGGGTTGTGCGGGGATGAGGAGATGGGGTTTCATGTATGTGTATTTTGTTGATAATTTTGGGGAGTATCAGGGAATGGATGGGTAAGGTTCTGGGACAGTGGGAGGAGGCGGGATATTAGTATTGAGGGCGTTAAATTTGGACGTGGGAGGCGTCGAGGCGCCTGTTTCAACGTGCAATCACGTATTAATTGCGGATTTTGTTTTTTTATCCTGGGCAATGAAAAGGAATGGGGGTTGGGGGGTGCGCAAAAGGGTGTGGCGGGGACCTTTTTAGAAACGTTGTGTTATAATCGGGAAATATATGGAAGTCGTGGGACCAGGCTTTTTCAGCAGGGTACCGTAGTATGAGTGTGAGGGGCATTGTTAACGTTGTGAAAGGGGGGGAGTGAATTTCAGGGGATGGAACGGGCTTGTCTCCGGGTTGGGTATGCACAACGCTGGTTTTCTGTGTGTTTTCTGTGTAATGCGTGGTTGAGGAAATTTTGGTTGTGTGGGGATGTGGTGGTGAAGTTATTTTGTGTTATAGATGTCTTAAGTCAGAGTCTACTGCCTTTCTTTCTTTGTTGAAGTACTTGATGTACCTTTCGGCTATGGCCTGGCAAACGGGGTTTTATGTGTTTGTACTGAGCATTTTATTGCTATATTATATAATGTGTATAGCCTGTAGATGAGGTGCGGAATGTTATGGTATTCTAGTTTTGTGGCTGATCGTAAGACCTTGTGGTAAGGCGAGTTGTGTGACTGTAGGGAACTTATGTACTGGGAGTTAGGTGAGTAAGAGTATGTACTTTGTTTTATCATGAGATTGTGATGTAGGTTCTTTCGGTTTCGATTAAATTTTTGTTGGTTGTGAGTAAACCCATAATTATATATTTATCATACTATTCTTCTTATTGTATTGTATAGGCATTGGCAATATGTCCCAGTATATTATGTAAATAGTGTATACCTGAAGGGATTATGGTTTTTTTTTATATTATTGAACCTGATACAGGGGTCACCTACATGTTATGTTCTTGTTGTTGTTCTTGTGTTTCATTTGGGTTAAGATTGCCCATCTTCTTAATGTTTATGTTTTGTCACAAAACGATATTTTCTAGTATAATTGGTTTAACCCCTTGTGTTTGTTAAAAATTGTGTTTGTTATTTGCTATTGTTACGTTCTGAGAGATTGTGTTTCAAAATGTGTTTATATACAATGTGTATCAACCCTAGTTTAAGGGTTTTTTATGTTTAAACTATGTATTGTATTTTTAAAAAAAAAAAAAAAAAAAAAAAAAAAAAAAAAAAAAAAAAAAAAAAAAAAAAAAAAAAAAAAAAAAAAAATAGACTTCAACTCATATCAGGCACACAATGCCCCTATTCTACATATATATCCGACAACTGCAAAGACAACGTGCTTCAGAGTAAAAAAAAAAAATATTTTCCAGGGTCACTATGAAGCAGGAGTCAGGAAACGGATTTTTAATCTTTCTCCATCTCAGAGGTAAACACACAAAAAGTTGACCTCTGGCGATGTCAGAAGTGAGGACTCATGGGAACACAACAGGAGACATGGCCCAAAACAGTGTACATTCTCAGCTTCTGCCAGACTGACATCTGGATCTCAACTCCTTTAAGGACTCTTATTTTTGTTACAGCAATCTCCTCACTGTTGATGGCAAAAAGTCAAAAATTTAACACAAACCCAAAATTAATTATTTTAAAAAAAAAAAAGGGAATGTCTGATTTATCCTCAAGGGCGGGACAGAGCGTCAGCAATTCGTTTTTCCCGGCCCGTATGTGGTTAATACGATGAAAAGGGTTGAATTCGAAGAGCCCATCTCTGAATCCCAGC
>NW_026468956.1:0-25000 GCF_026875155.1 Cherax quadricarinatus | reverse complement strand
AAGAAAACTTTAAATCACACTTTACAGTCTACTCAGGGCCTGGAAAAGAAGGGAAGGTCCGCTATGATCACCTAAAATAGCAACTTACTATATAAAGAGATCCTGGGTTACTTCAGGTTAATTCACACGTTCATGAACAATCTAACAGTCTCTTTGAAAATCAAAGAGCAAATGAAGAAATGTTATGGTGATGCCGACAAGATGTGGAGAAAGACACTTTTTTACAGTTCAGGACATTTATTAAAGGAAATGTTTGGCCACGAGTTACTTCTACAGTCCTAATACAGTGTGATGAATGGTTCGAAAACCTAAACGTTGAAGACTGATACATTTATCCAACATATGGGAATCTTTATAAGGACTGAAAAAGCCACTCATGGCGAAACGTTTCCTTCAATAAATATCCTGAAATATACATAAGTGTCTTTTTCCACAAAGATCAAATATTGTTAGAGTAATTCTATCCGGCAAACATTGTGAAGCTTTGGACACGTGAATATATAATGTCTTTAAAAGCTTCATCATATCATGTATATATGAGATTAACAAAATATATTGCAAAAGTAAAAAAAAAATAATGTGCTCTCTTTCTCAAAAAAACATTGTCCTGCTTTTATCTGCAATTCTGTTATATCCCATGAGATGATAAACGTGTTGAATATGGTTTCAGTACACCATTTCTTGATTCATTAATCTGGCAGTCAATAAAAAGAGTAAAAAAAAAAAAACTAAAGACAATGACGAACAAGCTCAACACTGCATGATTGTTCCAGCAGAATCAAGGACGCCCCGGCTCATGGGGAAAGAATACATCGAAGATACTCTAGGAGGTGGGTAAAAGATTCAGTGCTGTTGTATCATGGGTACGCTTCCCAGCACTGAGATACTTGCAGGTATGTTTTATATGCAGTTGTTGACAAACATCCACCAAACCTTAGGTGTTTTATATCCAAATATCATTATACCGTTAACACTTGTTTTAAATGTTGTGTACCAAATTACGTAAGCCATACACATTAGTTTACTTATAAAAAAATGGGTTAAGCCAGAGAACCGGAAAATTCAAACGGCCTCAGGAAGAAATTAAAATATTTTTCCCAGCATCCTCGTTATCTACACTGAGGACATAGGTCCTCAGTGTAGATACATACATATATTTTATATATTTTATATATATATATATATATATATATTATATATATATATATATATATATATATATATATATTTATATATATATATATTTGTGCCGAATATGTAAAACTGGTCAATTAGAAAGAACTCATTTAAAATTTAATCCTTTCTAAAATTTTCTCTTATACGTTTAAAGATACATTTTTTTCATTAATGTTAATGTAAAAAAAATTAATTTTGCACCAAAAGAATCTTAGAAAACTTACCTAACCTTATTATAACAAGAACAATTTATTTTAGCCTAACCCAACTAAATATATTTTAGATTTGTTTACAATAATTTAATACTAAACAAACACAGTGAAATATATTTTTTTCGTTAGGTTCAGAATGATTTTGGCGAAATTATTGCATACACATATTTTCACTTGTCCTATATGGCAAGATGAACGTTGCTATTTAAGCCAAGATCGCAAATTCTGCCTATTCGGCACGATATATATATATTATATATATATATATATATATATATATATATATATATTTTATATATATATATAATATATAATCACAAGATATTCCACTTACACTGAATAACCAATAATTATTGTAATAAAATGCATGAGAATTCTGTCAATAACAGTAATACTAAATTTACGGAATTACTTATGCTCACCATATAGAGTGGTTATGTTCAGATTAAATATTTTTCCCTGTACCATGGAGTAATTACGTGATTCAAAGTTAATTACAATTTCAATTACTCTTCTGGAGTTTTAATCACAATTTCAATCTCAATTACTTGAACAGAAAAATTAAAAAAAAATAATTATTTGACATTTTGAATTAAATTATTTTATTATGATAATAATCACTAATATATACACTAATATATTTTTACACTATAATTAAAACAATGACTCTGAAACTAAAATCTTAAATGACGTGTTGTTATCAAATGTTGTAAGTATAAAATATGCTATTTAACAAGGTGCACAATGGTGAAAATAAATCTTACTCTAATGGTACACAAAAACTTACGTAAATTACTACCATTTTCAAATGATAAGGTTCATTAAGATCCAGCCATGGAAGGTACTCATAAATTTCTCGGTTACGTTCAATCAGAAGTTCCTGGAAGATTGCAGGTTCTACCTGCGCTATATTAAGAATAAAATGAATTTCGGCTATGGTTAATACTCTGGGCTGAAGGGATTGTATAGTCCATCATTTTTCTTGCTCTGTTCTTCAGAGGGAGCGTCTTCGAAGGAGAATCCCTCCAATAGAGCAAGAGATATACGTCGAATAGAGCACAGTCCTCTACTGCCGTATATACTCTTTCAAAAGAAAGGGGCTAAACTCTTGAGAGTAATACAGCACATATGGAGCTTCTGACGGTAAGATTTGCTGTAGATTCAAGAAGCAACTTGTCTTGAGAGTTCTTTTTAGGTGAAAATTAACAAATTATTTAATTCCAGACTATTATATGGACATAGGTAAATGTAATTCGTTGATGTACTGGCTATAATGAAAACTTTTCAGATTGTGACGAATAAGCCGAACAGGTGAGTTTGGCCAAGTCGGCAATTATGCCCTCTGCCGAATAAGCATAATGAAAATTTGTTTTTACCATAAATTTGCGAAAATCAATCTGACCATAATGAAAAAGTATATATATTATTTATTTTAAGCAATATTAAGTACATTTTTAATTTACCTTTGATACATATAGTAAAATCTAGCTAAAAAAATACGTTAGTTTAAGTTTGGTTAAGTAAGATGTCTAAGTTAATTTTGATCCAAAAGTAAAAATTTCTATATCATTGTCAACAAAAAAATCATATATCATTATGTAATTTTTTTTTTTTTTTGAAAAGTCTCATTTTTAAGGAAGTTCGACATTTTCGAGAGCAAGTTCGGATTATTAGGTACGACATTTACATACAGATTGTACTGGATACGGTAAACTTTTATTTCACTGTGTCAGTAAGACAATTTTATATACATTCCAGATTCGTTCCAGTTGTTTAAAAACAGACAAGTTTAAGTACATTTTAGTCCCATTTTGTTGTTGAAAAAAAAGGCTATTCTCAGTGCATTTTAGCTTCATTTCTTTACTGTAAGTAAAGAATACTGAAAGAAGATTCCAGATTCATTTCTTACGTTTAAGTACGGACTGCTCTAAGTACTTTGCAGGGTTAGTTCCTATGTTTAGGGCAGACTATTTTAAATAATTTAAAGCCCATTTCATTTGATAATGTACAAACTATTCCAAGAACAGTCAATGTCCATTTCATGTGCGTGATTCACGACAGAGATTAAAGAGTGCGTGCAGCAGCTCTTGTAAGGTATACACAGAAACATTCCAGTATATATGAATATATACACACGTATACACGCCCACACACAACCAAACAATAATACACTTGTTTTAGAATGCATTTCCTGATCTCTGTCTGTCAGTCTATCTCTCTGTCTCTGTCTCTTTCTCTCTCTCTCTCTGTCTGTCTGTCTGTCTCTCTCTCTCTCTCTCTCTCTCTCTCTCTCTCTCTTATACAGGGTTCTACAAGGTTATGTTATTGGTGCTAACTTTATTTACAAGCAAAGAGCCGTTACCTACATTAGTCCATTTTAAAACCTACTTAAATATACAACGGTACGGGTGGGGATTGAACTCGCGGCAAGTGAGTCGCAAAACTCGAGGCCAATGAGTAAGCCACTGGTCCAGCTGGCTACAATAAAGCCTTTTTATTGTTACGAGACCATCTATGGGCCAGAGATTTCACTTAATCAATTGACTTCATTTCGGTGAAGTAGTTATGTTCTAGACTCGAGTCATCCTGGGAATAAATGATGAACCCAGATGAAGTGATGTTCTGGAGAAGGGCACAATGAGAGTGTAGTTGCTGTTTGCTGCCCGTCTTGTTGTGTAGCTCACTTCTCGCTGTCGTCGGAGTGGAGTTAAGTGTGCTACTTTGATAATATTGGCCTTGTACAAACCAGTAAGGCCACCCACATCCCTCTAGTGTTGAAGGCTCTGATGAAATGACAGATCTGTCCAGGGTGGGTCCAAGAGAGGGACGAGTTGTCTTGATCTCTTCTCTCTTCTGTCAAGAAGTAGCAGATAAGACGGGGGGCAGATAGTTAAAGAACGTCAAGCATACTCAAAGTGCGGAAGTACTTGTGCCTCGTTCGGAATCTTACACCTTCTACAGTCGAGCAGATGCGAGGTACATCTAACTGCATTAAGCTTCTCTGCCTCTCTGAAAGAGTTAGGAGAGAGAAGAAAAAATTAAAGCAATGGTAGGTAGGACCTTCGACTAGTAAAAATGGCTGAATGATAAGTGTCAGACATATGACCACTGTCATTAACGCAGCCGTCGACTAAGTATGAACAACTGAACATCGAACATGACATTAACCTTCCTAGGTTGCACAGTTTGTTTTCAGGGCCCTACACTGAAAATGTATTGATGAATTTTTAGTAACAACCTTGATACAATAAAATTCTTGGAATAACTGAATATTAACAAATCAAGCATGCCGACTGAGATACCTATCAGATTTATTAAAAAATGTACATACCATGGGTTAGCCAATTTCTGTAATATTTAATGAATCAGTAAATGAAGATAAGGGACAAATAGTCTGGAAACCATCAAAGTTTACCTGAATATAAGAAAAGGGTGACAAGAATATACCCTCAACTCTCGTGCCATCAGTTTAACGTCCATTTTAGGGAAACAATTGGATTCTATTGTTAGAGCCAAGATAGTAAATTTAATGGAAAATAATAACTTAACTAGATTCAGCAACAAGAGATTATACCTTACTAACTTGCTTGATTTTTTCAATAACACGAACATATACAAAAACTGGGATTCAAAAATTCCACCAAACTTTACGTATATACATTTCCTGAAAGACTTCAAGTTGTAACCTCGTAGAAAACTGATGGACAAATTGAATGCGCATAGTATAGTAGACAAAATGAATGAACAATTAGAGACATCTACAACATCTGGATATTTTTATTGAAGACGTTTCGCCATCCAATGGTTTTATCAATACAATCTTGAAGAATCTGAAGACTCGAAGACTGAGGGACTGATTACCTCATCTTTTGTAAATAGTTCTACTGTCTTCCCATTAAATCCTTGAATTTTTATTGATGAAGCCACTGGATGGCGAAACGTCTACAATAAAGACACCCAGATGCACATTCTTCATTTTGACGGTATTGTACACTACACATTTAGAACTTCATGTCTGTATAAGTGACTGGCTCACCGACAGGAAACAGAGAGTGGTGCTCAACGGAGAGATGTTTAAGTTCCTCACGTAAAAAATAAGGTTATCCAGGAATATGAACTCAGTTCATTCCTCTTCACAATGTATATTAAATGATGTCAATGTAGGGATAACATCTAAGATAACAAATTTTGTGAATGACACCAAATTGGGAACAAATGAAGCATCTAAAGGTGATTGATTATTCAAAGTGACATGGAGTGACATGGACCTGTCTCGCATGGGTCAGTAGGCCTGCTGCAGTGTTCCTTCTTTCTTATGTTCTTATGTTATTTTTGGGACAGAGACGCTGTGGTCAAAGACGAAAAAGATGACGTTTAACATAGACATGCTCAAGGTAATGCATTTTTGGGTCCGAAACATGAATGTACAGTAAAATGTCTGGAAATAATCTAACCGAAACAGAAGAAGCCTAGGATTTAGGAGAAATCATAAGCAATGAAGTAAAAATAATTAAGCAATGGCTATTTGGGAAAGCATAGCTAACAGAATGGTAGCTTTGATAACTAGAAACTTTGAAAAAAAAAACACCAGATTGTTAACATATAAACACTATAAACCACTTGTGAAACTGCACCATGAATATGTAGTGGAGTTTTAGTCCCCAGATTAGGTGAAAAACTAAGAAATACTGGAAAGGAAACAAAGAATTAATACCAAACTCTTACCCTCATTTGAAACAAATCTTGTTTTCTCTAAGGAGAGAGATATAAAATAAACATTTGCAAACAGAAATATAGCAGAAAGAAATAACCAACACTCAATGAAGAACTAGATGGACACGCACTTTGCAGGTATAAGATTCATCATAATACATAGTATCATAGTCGGGAGGAGCTGTCAGCGCCTTCAGGTGCTAATAAGGTACAATGACAAACAAGATCATGGTCAGGACTAAGCTCTCAATAAATTTCCCATAAAGTATGTATATGTTGCATGGCATATTAGCCAATAAAACCGCATATCCCGTCACCGACACTCACACTCTTTTAAAAAAAACAGATCTCCCTCAGTAATACATTTGATTCAGAATATATTTACTGGATATGCTATACAGTTCACTTTATATTAAATCTTTCTTATGAATATGAATTCAAACCAGTTTATGCAGTTTTTTGAAGTGATAACACCATCGCAGATCATCTTCACTACTCATCACTAACACCATTATAGTTCATCTTCACTACATATCATTAACACCATCACAGTTCATCTTCACTACACATCACTAACACCATTATAGTTCATCTTCACTACACATCACTAACACCATTATAGTTCATCTTCACTACACATCACTAACACCATTATAGTTCATCTTCACTACACATCACTAACACCATTATAGTTCATCTTCACTACACATCACTAACACCATTATAGTTCATCTTCACTACACATCACTAACACCATCACAGTTCATCTTCACTACACATCACTAACACCATTATAGTTCATCTTCACTACACATCACTAACACCATTATAGTTCATCTTCACTACACATCACTAACACCATTATAGTTCATCTTCACTACACATCACTAACACCATTATAGTTCATCTTCACTACACATCACTAACACCATTATAGTTCATCTTCACTACACATCACTAACACCATCACAGTTCAGCTTCACCACACATCACCATCCCTGTTCATCTTCACTACACGTCACAGTTCATCTTCACTACACGTCACAGTTCATCTTCACTACACATCACTAACACCATCACAGTTCAGCTTCACCACACATCACTATTATTATTCGTAGTTAATATCTTCCTTTTCAACTAAACAGTTATTTGATTCACGAAATCGTAATGACACGATTGCAAGCAACCATGCCCAAATAATCTAAGTCTCCAGGACGAAATTCAGAAACATAAAAAAACACTAGTTCCCACTAGCATCACTTCCCATCCACCAATCACCGTGAAGCTGAGCTCCCCAGCGCCACACCCCAGACCGGGGTGTGGCTCCGCTGGACCCTGTAATGGTTGCTTTCTCGGTCCTTCCTGACATTGCCTGCTGCTGTGCAGCTTCAACAGCCGCTCTAGCATCGCTAGCTGCTGTGCAGCTGGCATGCCCTTCAAGACACTCCCTTGTCAGGGAGCCAAGGCCGGGTCACCATCTGCAAAAAGACACGGGCCGGCAAAGGTATCAGCGAATCTACAACAGTAACAACATCCATTGCCAGTACCTACAATCACTCAGCTTATAAAACTCTGAATTGTTGATACAAAGTGTATGTTTAATGGCGAATTTTACACTCAGAAGTTTGGTATAGCAATGGGAAGTCCTCTGTCACCTGTCCTTTGCAGTTTGTACATGGAATATTTTAAAAGAAGACTACTTAACAAAATCTTTCCCAATAGAGTTAAGTGTTACATGTATGTTGATGATTGATGTGTAATGCGAAAGAATATAGATATAAACCATTTCCTTGTTAAATTAGTCTAGCTCATTCTAGAAATTTAACTGATGAGTTTGAACAAAAAAATCCATCGCATTTTCTAGATGTACTCACTATTAAGGGTAACCATGATTTTAAATTCTAAATTTACAGAAAAAACAATAAATAACTGTTCTTATGAGCACTATTATTCTTTATGTCATGATAGAGTAAAAGTTTCTATATTCTCATCAATGTTTTGAGAACTTTGTGTATTTGTAGCCCAGAGTTCAGAGATGAAGATATTCTGAAGATTTATGAAATAACTAATGATTTAAAATTTCCAAAACACTTAAATGATAAATCTTTTAAAATTGCAAGATATACTTTTTACAAATTATAAAAGAACAAAGTCTTATTCAACAAAGAATATGTTGGTTCTCCCTTACGATGATAACTTTCTTGATATACATTCTCTACTTATGAATCTTAAAATCAAAGTTGTATTTAAAAATCTTGATACAGTAAAAAGAAATTTGATAAAAAATTTTCCAAAGATACTGACGGATGTGTCTACAAGATTCCCTGTAAACAATGTGATGAAGTTTAAAACAGTCAAACTGGGAAAAGTCTTGAACTAATATTACAGGCTCTGATCCACCAGGAAGCCTGGTCACAGACCGGGCCGCGGGGGCATTGACCCCCGGAACTCTCTCCAGGTAAACTCCAGGTACAACAATATAAACATAGCATTAGCAGTGGACAAGAGTCTAATATTCAGTTAATTCTTGTTAAACCATCAAGTTCCATAAAATCAGTTTGGAAATTAATATGAATATTCTTTTAGGCTTATACAAATTATATTCACTTTTAATCAATAAAATTTGGAAAAAATTAAGACATATTCGAAAAGTTGAAAATCTTAAAATTTGGGTAGAATAAAAGCTGTGTCTGACAGGTTCTTGACAATCTCACCAGCATCATCAAAAAGAGACGGGTAAGGTGTTATGTTAACAACGTTATGTAATATCTCCCTTATATACCTTCTGTTTATCTTGTATTTTTTATAATTTCTTGATAAAATTAGAAATCACCAAAGCGCTTGGAAGTTCACTATTTTTTTTACAGTTGTTGTTCAGCAAATTGTGATATAATTTATTATGATCTTTTCGTATGTATGTATATATAACTCAATGATCTGAAGTGAATGGATGCTCATAGATTGACGCTCATGACGTGCTGTTTTTCCTCAGAAGGTACTTAATTCTACCAAGACTAACTTCTTGAGGTGTGCACCCTCTGTCTGACTTTTTTGGGTTATCCCAGGTTCTCTACACATATGCTGCAATGTATGCTAATTCTATGTAACTGTATTTGTGTATACCTGAATAAACTTACTTATGACGCACTCCTGAGATCTATCTTTAGGAAGGCACAGAATCTGTCATTGGAAGACCACCAATGGGATCAAGCAATTCTTTCAGTGTGACTGAGAGGTTTGGTGTGCGCAAGGCAACGCAGGTAGCATTACCTGTATTTCTGCCCTCGTGTATGGTTTCCTGTGAGCTAGTAAAGGAGATTGTCCCAGAAAGCTTGAGAAATGCTGTAGGAACTCAAGACCCCATGTTTATCGAAGCAGCCACGCAGTGGGATGCCCTTGCAGTCTCTTCAAACAGGCCGGTTCCTTCCAAAGAACACAAACAGTCAAACTGGGACAAGCCGATCATGGAAAACATCGCCGACACAATGCCTACAGTCCAAATAAATGCAGTCTACCCCCCTCCCCCACTCTTTCTCTCTTGGCATAGTCCAGTTGGTTTGTGACACAGGATTTCCTATCCCGAAACAGCGCTGGTTAGGTGCTCCACCACTCTTTTCCTGACTTTTTCGTGACTTTGCATGCTATACATGTTAGTGACTGGTCTGTGTGCGTGTAAGTGTATTCACCTAACTGTGGTTGCAGGGGTCGATTCATAGCTCATAGCTCCTGTGTGTGTGCGTGTGTGTGTGTGTACTCACCTATTTGTGGTTGCAGGGGTCAAGACTCAGCTCTTGGCCCCGCCACTTCACTGACCGCAACTGGGTTCTCTCTCTCTCTCTCTTTCTGCTCCATGAGCTTTATCATACCTTTTCTTAAACCATGTATGGTTCCTGCCTCCACTACATCACTTGCCAGACTATTCCACTACCTGACAACTCTATGGTTGAAGAAAAACTTCCTAACATCCCTTTGACTCATCTGAGTCTCCAACTTCCAACTGTGACCCCTTGTTTCTGTGTCCCATCTGTGGAACATCCTGTCTCTGTCCACCTTATCTATTCGTAGGAGTATTTTGTATGTCTTCATCATGTCTCCCCTAACCCTCCTGTCCTCAAGTGTCTTCAGGCCGATTTCTCTTAACCTTTCTTCGTAGAACATGTCCTTAGCTCTGAAACTAGTCTTGTTGCAAACCTTTGCACTTTCTCTAATTTCTTGACGTGCTTGACCAGATGTGGGTTCCAAATTGATGCTGCATACTCCAGTATGGGCCTGACTTATACAGTGTACAGAGTCTTGAACGATTCCTTCCTGAGGTAAGGACTGCCAGGCGCCCATACGCTGCAGCAGTTATCTGGTTAATGTGTGCTTCCGGAGACGTGCTCGGTATTATACTCACCCCAAGATCTTTCTCCTTTAGTGAGGTTTGCAGTCTTTGGCCACCTAGCCTATACTCCGTCTGCGGTCTTCTTTGCCCTTCCCCGATCTTCAAGACTTTGCATTTGGCGGGGTTAAATTCTAGGAGCCAGTTGCTGGATCATGCGTCCATCCTACGTACTCACCTAGTTGAGGTTGCGGGGGTCGAGTCCGAGCTCCTGGTGTGTGTGTGTGTGTGTGTGTGTGTGTGTGTGTGTGTGTGTGTGTGTGTGTGTGTACTCACCTAGTTGTGGTTGCAAGGGTCAAGTTATAGCTCCTGGCCCCGCCTCTTCACTGGCCACTACTGTGTGTGTGTGTGTGTGTGTGTGTGTGTGTGTGTGTGTGTGTGTGTGTGTGTGTGTGTGTGTGTGTGTGTGTGTGCGTGTATGTTTGTGTGTGTATGTGTATGTGTGAGTGTGTGTATGTGTGTGTGCGTGGGTGAGTGAGTGTGCATGCTTCAGATATAGGCAAAAGCATTGAAAGAAAATAGAGAAAAAATCAGTTGAATTTTATTGGTGATTCTTATGGGAAACAGGTTTTGTTGGAGTGAAGAATACAATGTAAGCGAGAGTAGTGGCTGTGGCAAGATGCAGCATCATTAACAACAGTAGCAGCAGCAGCAGAAGTGGTAGTTTCAGCAGCTGTAGCAACACAGCAGCAGTAGCCAGCTAGCCAACAGCAGCACCAGTATTAATAGCAGGAGCACCAGTAGTTTCATCAGCAGCAGCGGCAGCAGGATTTGGTGGAATAGCAACAACAACAGCAGAAACAACATCAGAACTGCAGATAGCAGTAGGTGATAGGATTTTTATTATTATTATTATTATTATTATTATTATTATTATTATTATTATTATTATTATTATCATTATTATTATTAGCAGTAGTTGTAGGAACAGTAACAGTAGAAGTAGTAGTAGTAATAATCGTAGTAATAGTAGTAGTAATGGGTTCTAACAATAGTAGTAGAAGTAATGAGTCGTAGTAGTAGTAGTATTAAAAGTAGTAGTAGCAGGAACAGCAGTGTTCATTGAGACCATCTTAACACACTGGGAAAGTTGCATTCTAAAAACCAAGTGAATCTGGCAAGCCAACAGCAACAACAACAGTAACAACAAAGCCATATCTCGGCTTACACCCGTCCTTAACCAAAAACAAAAGACAATTCCATTAAACTTTGCCTCCTGGAAACTTTTCATTATACCATCTTAATTATACTCGCGGTGACAACCCAAATTACCAAAACTTCTGCTCACTCCATAAAAATAGTTTTGTTTTGTGAAGAAATCACACAAAACACACATTCGAAGAGGAGACTTGTGCTGGTTAGAAGACTTTAGTGTTACGTTGTCGTTAGTGTATTATTTCCATTGTCTCATTTTAGAAGTGGAAGGTCTCGGTCAAATGACCAAAAGCTCCAGTGGCGGGTCATCATATGACTAAGACCTCGTCAGGAATCACTTTCACTGACACTTACACTGACTTCGAAGACACTGTTTTATTTTGTAAATGATGTTTCTATTTTTTCGCTAGCTGGGGTGGTTTAATTTCTTTCCTATTAAATTATCATGTTTTAATGAAGGTGATTTTTCTTTTGCTTCTGTTGTATAGTAAAGAATTTTATTAATATTTAAGTTCTTGTGGGGATCACCAGCTTTAAAAATACAGAGGACTGTTGGTTTTCTTGTGTATTATTTTAATACCCATTAACGAGCTTCAAATTCGAATGGGTTATAGACAGAAATTTCCTTGTATACTAGAGAGAAAAGAGGAAAAACAGACTAAAAGGGAGTTGGTTTTCTAGGGGTGAGAAAAATAGATTATCTCACTACTGTCATACGTGAAATACAGCGATGAAGCTACATTTGTTTTAATATTAGTCTAATGAAAAAAAAAGATAGAAACATAGACAGATAGAAAGATAGAACGATAGAAAGATAGAACGATAGAACTCCATGCCAGTCGGTGAGACACTGGAAAATAAAGACAAAGTGTTGAAAGTAGAGCAAAAATATTACACTGCCCTGTTAAAAAGGTGAATAATATTAAAAAGGTTAATATTATTAAAAAGGTTAATATTATTAATAGTAAAGAATAGACACAGGATACGTACACCGAGATGTATATTTCTCCCAGCGTATATACACTGAGAGTGTACTTTAATCCCAATTTTGAAGATTAAAGTATTCTTGTCTGGTGGTGAAGCGATGCTTTGATGACCCTTGTATAGTCGATAAGCTTTGAAACTCATTAACCAACCAATCATCCTAAATAATACGAAATGTAGAGATGGAGAAATTAATTAGAACATCAGCGGAAAGTTGCACTGGAAAGTTATGCACTATCTGACTAGATTTCAATAAAATTACACAATATGGTACTGAAGAAACACTACGTACACACAACCGAGGAGATGAAGAAGCTGCTAAGCGAGCAAGATACCTCAAAGGCGCTGGGACCAGACAACATCTCTCTGTGGGTCCTGAGAGAGCAAGCAGATGCATTGTGTGCCACTAACAACAATTTTCAACACATCTATCGAAACAGGGCGACTACCTGGATGTTGGAGTCACCAAACGTAGTCCTAATCTTTAAGAAAGGAGACAACCAGGCAGAATTAAACAACAGACCAGTGTCACTGACACATAGTATGTCAAGTCATGGTAAAGCTGATCAGAAGAAGAATGGTGGAGTACCTAGGAAGGAATGAAATTATACACGAGCAAGGATTTAAGGACGAAAAATCCTATTTCACAAACCTACTGTAGTCTTACGACAAGGAGACAGAAGTAAGGCATGAATGAAGGAGAGAGAGAGAGAGAGAGAGAGAAGAGAGAGGCGCACAGACTTCATTTTCTTAAACTGTAAGAAGGCCTTCAACACAGTTCCGCACACGAGGTTAGTGCAAAAGTTAGAGGAGGCAGGAATAACAGGAAAGATACTGCAGTTGATCAGAGAATACCTGACATGAAATAAATAACGAGTGAGGGTATGTGACGAAATGTCACAGTTGCAACCGGTGACTAGCGGGGTTCCACAAAGATTAGTCATAGGGCCGGTTCTATTTCTGGTATTTATGAATGACATGATGGAAGGGATAGATTCAGAGGTGTCCCTGTTTGCGCACGATGTGAAGCCTATGGGGAGAATTCAAGTGGATGAGGATCAGGCTGGACTGCAGAAGGAACTGGACAGGCTGCAAGTCTTGTCCAACAACTGGCTTCTAAAGTTTAATCTCACCAAGTGCAAAGTCATAAAGTTTGGTGAGGGGTCAAACAAGACTTCAGGCAGAGTACAGGCTAGGCGGCCAAAGTCTGCTAACCTCACTAAGGAAAAGGCTCTTGGTGTTAGTATAATACCGAACACATCTACTGAGGCGTATATCAAACAAATAGCTGCTACAGCATATGGGCGCCTTGCAAACCTAAGAACAGCGTTTCGACACCTCTGTTAAGAATCATTAAAGACTCTGTACACCGTGTAGGTCAGTCTCATATTGGAGTATGCAGCACCAGTATGGAACCCGCACCTAGTCTAGTTCGTCAAGAATTTAGAGAAAAATAAAAAAATTTTTCAACAAGACTACTCCCTGAGTAAGGGTTATGTTTACGAGGGAAAAGGGAAAGGAAAAAAAACCGTGACATGGAAAAGGAGGGGCAAGGGGGCTTTATACGACATAAAAATACTGAGAGGGAAATTTACAAAGGGGGTAGGAAAAAAGATGTTTCAGAGATGGGATACTGCAAAAGTGCACAACTGGAAGTTAAAACTCAGATGATCAGAGGGGTTGGAATATTTTTTCAGTCATAGATTGTCAGGAATTTTTAAAAATCTAGAGGGATGTATGAGGGAGTTCCAACATAGCTTTAAAGAGAACGATAAAGCCCTGGAGAAGGAAAGAGTGGCTAAAAGCGACCGCAAAGAGCCCAGGAACTGTGGCTCGATTTCTGCAACTACAAATAGATAAGTACAAATAAGCGAGTACACACACACACATTTCTTTCTCTCACACTAACTTGCATTAAAAGTAAATATTTCTCTGACTTGAACTCACCTTACAACTATACCCATACATATCTCTCTCAAGTGTACATACTTTGTAGCAAGTGCTCGCTGCTCTAATGCAATATACTCGTAACTCGCATGTTTCACTCATAACTCATAATAGTTAGCTAGCATATATTGCTCTTAATAAATCTCATTTACTTAGTGCTTAACATTGAAAAGTTTCTACAAATATCACACTTATCAATTGAAATTCACAGAAAAATTTTGGATTCGTTAGACACACACTAACACCACTTTTTAGATTCGTTTAACTCTTAAGTGCTGCTCACAACCCATTTCAGTTAATATCCCCTAATCAGATTAGTAAATAAAACCCACATACATGACTTAACCAGAGGTAGCAACACTAGCAGCTGCAGCAGCATTAGCAATACCAGACATCATGGTAAGTCAGCAGCATTAGCAATACCAGACATCATGGTAAGTCAGCATCAGTAGCAATACTAGACATCATGGCAAGTCAGCAGCAGTCGAATCTTCCGCTAAGAAACACCAGCTTTGAAGCCAAATTAAATGGAAATTCTTTAGTTATTTTTACCTACCTGGAGTCTACCTGGAGGTCGTACCGAGGGTCAGAGCTCCAGCGGCCCACTTCTTGACTTGGCCTCCCAGTGGATCAGGACCTGCTCAACCGAATGTTGGTCAGATAGACCAACATCCTAAAATACACCAGCACATTATGTCTAAAGTTATCATTGTTGAAAAATGAAGGTTATTAGACGAGGTACTCAGAATTTATCGCATGAAACACAGCATTTCAGTATTATTCAGCAGTCATAGAAGGTGGTTGTGCTGTGCAAATTATATTTTTCGGTGAAAGATGGGTGACTTTCTTAGCCAAACACTTTTTAAAACTTATAATAAATATAATAAATATAATATAATCTTCCATGTTCATTCTCCCACAAAAAAGTCCCAACCCTAAGTGAGGCTTGTGTACTTGAAGATTATTCATAGATTCGTAGACAGTTTGACTAGTGAGAGTATAAGTAATGAGGAGGTTTAAGGGGTATGGAGTAGCTTTAAAGTGTGTAGTAAACATAGTGGAATAAGTATGTTTATTGTACAAGGTAAAGTGTAATTTAGAACTGTGATTGATGGAGTGATGGAAGAAACAAAACGCGAGTAGCAAAGAAGAGGTTGACTTTAGGAAGGAAACGGGATGTGTGTATCAGGTGTTTACACTGAAACATTGAAACCAACTAAACTTATATGACGACTAAGTTATTCTATACTTAGGTTAGTGTACATGTGAGTGTGTATATTTACATGCATTAATACTTTTAAACATTTTCTTCCTTTAGAAAACATAATCGAGGAAAAATCGTATCAGTTAGTTTCAGTGTTTATTGTTAGTATAGAAAAATCACATAAAAAGAAAAAAAACTCATGCACAAAAAAAAAAAAAAAGTGCGAAAACGCACTTCTATTGGAAAAATATTCAAATTACGTAAATATAATATAGCGCCACTATAGCTTAACTAGAATCTCGATTTCTCAATAAGCAGCGACTCCATCATAGTCTAATTTGTTTTTGTGTGGCTGGACTACGGTGGAACCTGCCAAGGCGGGTGTAATTATGGGGTGCAGATTTCTGTGTCCTCCACTGTGATTATATCAGCCTCAATATCATGATATTGAAACACACATGTTATGCTATCATATTTGGACAGTGCTCAGTGGGGTGGTCACTCTTTAAAAGCTAAGTTCCTCTCTGAGGAAATGTTGTGTTTTAGGTTCACAGCTTCAACGTCCCTTCAATGTTTGAAAAGTTGTATGTTTCTTAAATGAAATTAATTATTTCTTATGTATTTTCATGTCCTGAATCCAAATATCACCTTGAAAAATACAAGACATGTAATATTTGATTATTTTAAACGAGACATGTAATATTTGTTTTAAACTCTAATCCGTACCTACTCTCTACCTTTGCGCTTGATACTTATAGTGGGCTGAAGACTCATCTCTTGTCAATGTCCAGTAATAGTCTGCAAGTATTCTTATGCCCCATTTGCTCTGGTACCATTTTTCCATGTCTGAAATATCTTGGTGAAACCTTTCACCATGTTCGTCGCTAAATTCCTCACAGTTCGCTGGAAAAAAAGTCTAAATGTGAGTCCAAAATGTGGATTTTAAGTAACATGTTATATCCCATGTTCTTGTAAGCCTTGATTAGGTTTGCCACCAATTTTTCATAGTTGCCTTCCCTTCTGTTTTCGAGAAATCCCTTCGCCACTAAGTTGAATGCTTCCCAAGCAGCTTTCTCCTCCCCATGAAGGTCTGATTCAAAGTCACCATATTTAAGAAGCACTCAAATCTGAGGACCATTTGAAGACTCCCTCTTTTATGTTCAAGTTGCTCAGTGAGGGAAATTTTGATGTAAAATACTTGAATCCCTGACCAGATTTGTCCATAGGTTTTACAAAGTTTTTCATAAGCCCCAGTTGTATGTGTAGTGGTGGTAGCAAAATTTTGTTTGGTTCAATGAGAGGTGGATGTTGAACATTTTTCATCCCAGGCTCCAGTGATTGACGAGGTGGCCAGTCTCTCCTGATGTAGTGGGAACCTCTTGCACGGCTGCCCCAGTCACATAGAAAGCAGCAGAAGTTGTCTGCCCTATTCACACAAGTACGAGGCATCTGAAAGAAGAAAACAAACAATTAAAAGATGAACAGAAAATTTATTCATTAATTTATCATTATAATACACAGCATGGCAGCTAAGCAGAAGTATTTACAACATTCAGTAGGAAAATAAAATTAATATATGCCTCACATGCATATCCAATAGTTTGCTCAGTAAATATTTATTATAAGTTTAAAAAGTGTTTGGCTAAGAAAATCACCCATCTTTCACCGAAAAATATAAATTTGCACAGCACAACCACCTTCTATGACTGCTGGAATAATAATGAAGGTCAGTGAGACTGTGAGTGTGGTAAGAAGCACCCGGCCTAAGCCTGTTGGAAAACCCGTTGTGACACGTAGGTGTATACTGAAAGTAGAGCTAACAAACGATTTTAACCATAACCTGAAATTACTTGGAAATTGCAACTCTGATATCGGAAGCATTTTGGTTGTTGACCAGTGTCATCTATGATTACATTTTTTTATATAAGCAAGATCGTTTATGATCTTGGATCACCTCTCCGTCTCTCTCTTACCTTACCACCAATACCTCTTTTCCTCCTCCATCCAGAAGCATAACCTATCTAGCACTAACACGGTGAAACACCTGATATAATGAATTTCTTAACATGGTGCAACACCTACCACCGGTTCGTCGCTCCCTTTCCCTCCCCATCGCTCGAGCATGAAGTTTTCCAGTACCACCTCCATCATCTTAGCCCTCCATGTATCTTGGCCCCCATGTGGCTCCAAGTTCTCCCATTCGATCTCCTTGTGGTTAAGTCGCCCATGATCAGGAGCTTTGCCCTGCATGCATGAGCTCTTCTGGCCACTGCAGCCAGTGTGTCAACAATCGCTCTATTGCTCTCGTCATACTCTTGCCTTGGTCTCCTGCTGTTCTGTGGTGGGTTATACATCACTGCAATTATCACCTTGGGACCACCAGAGTGAAGCGTTCCCGCTATGTAATCACTTTCTTCTCCGCTGTCTCCTCTCTCCAGCTCATCAAAATTCCATCGGTGTTTGATCAGCAATGCCACTCCTCCACCATCCCTGTTCCTTCTGTCTTTTCTCAGGATCTGGTATCCCGCTGGAAAGATGGCATCTGTTATCATACCTGTAAGCTTGGTTTCTGTGATCGCTATGATGTCTGGTGATGCCTCTTTGACTCTTTCGTGCCACTCCTCCCACTTGTTTGTTATTCCATCAGCGTTTGTGTACAATACCTTCAGTTTCCTTTCCAACACTGTGGTTTGGGGGGCCTGTGGGGGTGGGAGACCTGGTAGCATACTGTGGGATTTTATGGTTGGGGTTGGGTGGAAGCTGTGGGTATGGATTGTATTGTGTGTTGGGATGGTGTGATAGGTTGTGGGGTTCGGAGGATAGTTGTGTGTGTGCTTGCCCTTGCTGCTCTGTTCTGCTCTGACTGACCTCTGCTGGTTCCATCCTTGTCTCCTTTCCTAGCTCCTTTCGCTTTTTTGTCCTCTCCCTCAGCTGCTTTCTCTCTGTTTGTGTTCTGTCTCTGTCTAGGAACACCTTCTTGTACTCTTCCGAACTTTTCAACCGTGGTTTTTCTTGGAGGATCCTGTTCCGCACTGTTTCTGTCCTGAGAATCAGCTTGATCGGTCGGTTTCTCCCCTTCACGTACCCCCCTATTCTCTGAAAATTTACAATCTCATCCATGTCTTCTCCCCCTATATCCGTGATGATTTTCTCAATCTCCTTTCTTTCTTCCTGCCGTCTTTCAGTGTGTGTCCTTTCTCTCCTCTCCCAAAGCCCATGGATAATCACTGATTTTGCCCTTTCATCCTCCCATTGCCTCTTCCTCTGTGACTCTGGTTCCTGTCTGTATGTGGTCATTTTCTCCCTTGATTTTTCCAGTGGCTCTTGGTAGCATGGTTGTGCCTCAGCATTCGACCTATTTTCCCTCTCCATCTGCACCCATCTGCTTTTTCCCTTCCACTCCTGGCCCTTCTTTGCAGGCTGATATGACCTTAGCATAATTCATATCTCCTTCCTTCCTGTTCAGCCTCTCATCATCGTATGGTGTGTCTTCTCTGGTCACTACCCCTGAGACTTGCTTCAGCCTGTTTACCTCAAATTCTAGGACCTTTACCCTGGCTACTGCAGTTTCGACTTGTGCCTCCCAATTCTTCGTCTCCTTTTCCAACCTCTTTTCCCATTTCACAGAGAGCTCTTTCTCCATTTTTTCAGAAAGCTCTCCTAATTTTCTCTCCCATTCTTGCTCTATCCTTTTCCACTGTTCCTCCATCCATTCCTCCCTACCAGTACCATTGTCATCTGATCCCTGATTCCTGTGAGTCCCAACCATTTTTTTTTTAATGAAAGAGAGAGAGAAAGAGAAAGAGAAAAAGAAAAAGGGGGAGAGTGAGAGATAGGGAGAGAGAGAAGGGGAGCCTAGAAGGAGGGGAAAAGAAGGGAAAAAGAGGGAGAAAGTGAGAGAGGGAAAAAAAAGAAAAGAGGGGGAGAGTGACAGGGAAGAGAGAGAGAAAAGAAGAGGAAGAGAGAGAGTAAGAGAGGAAGAGAGGAAGAGAGAGAGGGAGAGGGAGAGAGAGAGGAAAAGAGAGAGAAAGAGTGAAAGGAAGAGAGGAAGAGAGAGAGGATGAGATAGAGGAAAGAGAGAGAGGATGAGAGGATGAGAGAGAGGATGAGAGAAAGGGGGAGAGAGAAAGAGAGAGAGAAAGAGAGAGAGAAAGAGAGAGAGAGAGAGAGAGAGAGAGAGAGAGAGAGGAGAGAGAGGAGAGAGAGAGAGAGAGAGAGAGAGAGAGAGAGAGAGAGAGAGAGAGAGAGAGAGAAGAGAGAGGCACACAGACTTCATTTTCTTAAACTGTAAGAAGGCCTTCAACACAGTTCTGCACACGAGGTTAGTGCAAAAGCTAGAGGAGGCAGGAATAACAGGAAAGATACTGCAGTTGATCAGAGAATACCTGACATAAAATAAATAACGAGTGAGGGTATGTGACGAAATGTCACAGTTGCAACCGGTGACTAGCGGGGTTCCACAAAGATTAGTCATAGGGCCGGTTCTATTTCTGGTATTTATGAATGACATGATGGAAGGGATAGATTCAGAGGTGTCCCTGTTTGCGCACGATGTGAAGCCTATGGGGAGAATTCAAGTGGATGAGGATCAGGCTGGACTGCAGAAGGAACTGGACAGGCTGCAAGTCTTGTCCAACAACTGGCTTCTAAAGTTTAATCTCACCAAGTGCAAAGTCATAAAATTTGGTGAGGGGTCAAACAAGACTTCAGGCATAGTACAGGCTAGGTGGCCAAAGTCTGCTAACCTCACTAAGGAAAAGGCTCTTGGTGTTAGTATAATACCGAACACATCTACTGAGGCGTATATCAAACAAATAGCTGCTGCAGCATATGGGCGCCTTGCAAACCTAAGAACAGCGTTTCGACACCTCTGTTACGAATCATTAAAGACTCTGTACACCGTGTACGTCAGTCTCATATTGGAGTATGCAGCACCAGTATGGAACCCGCACCTAGTCTAGTTCGTCAAGAATTTAGAGAAAGATAAAAAATTTGCAACAAGACTAGTCCCTGAGCTAAGGGGTATGTTCTACGAGGAAAGGTAAAGGAAAATAAACCCGATGACACTGGATGAAAGGAGGGACAGAGGGAACTTGATAACGACATATAAAATACTGAGAGGAATTGACAAAGGGGATAGGAACAAGACGTTTCAGAGATGGGATACTGCAATAACGGGTCACAACTGGAAGTTGAAAACTCAGATGAGTCACAGAGGTGTTGGAAAGTATTTCTTCAGTCATAGAGTTGTCAGGAAGTTGAACAATCTAGAGAGTGATGTAGTCGAGGCAGGTTCCATACATAGCTTTATGAAGAGACACGATAAAGCTCATGGAGAAGGAAGAGAGTGGACCTAAAAGCGACCAGCAAAGAGCCCAGGAACTGTGGCTCGATTTCTGCAACTACAAATAGATAAGTACAAATAAGCGAGTACACACACACACATTTCTTTCTCTCACACTAACTTGCATTAAAAGTAAATATTTCTCTGACTTGAACTCACCTTACAAGTATACCCATACATATCTCTCTCAAGTGTACATACTTTGTAGCAAGTGCTCGCTGCTCTAATGCAATATACTCGTAACTCGCATGTTTCACTCATAACTCATAATAGTTAGCTAGCATATATTGCTCTTAATAAATCTCATTTACTTAGTGCTTAACATTGAAAAGTTCTACAAATATCACACTTATCAATTGAAATTCACAGAAAAATTTTGGATTCGTTAGACACACACTAACACCACTTTTTAGATTCGTTTAACTCTTAAGTGCTGCTCACAACCCATTTCAGTTAATATCCCCTAATCAGATTAGTAAATAAAACCCACATACATGACTTAACCAGAGGTAGCAACACTAGCAGCTGCAGCAGCATTAGCAATACCAGACATCATGGTAAGTCAGCAGCATTAGCAATACCAGACATCATGGTAAGTCAGCATCAGTAGCAATACTAGACATCATGGCAAGTCAGCAGCAGTCGAATCTTCCGCTAAGAAACACCAGCTTTGAAGCCAAATTAAATGGAAATTCTTTAGTTATTTTTACCTACCTGGAGTCTACCTGGAGGTCGTACCGAGGGTCAGAGCTCCAGCGGCCCACTTCTTGACTTGGCCTCCCAGTGGATCAGGACCTGCTCAACCGAATGTTGGTCAGATAGACCAACATCCTAAAATACACCAGCACATTATGTCTAAAGTTATCATTGTTGAAAAATGAAGGTTATTAGACGAGGTACTCAGAATTTATCGCATGAAACACAGCATTTCAGTATTATTCCAGCAGTCATAGAAGGTGGTTGTGCTCTGCAAATTTATATTTTTCGGTGAAAGATGGGTGACTTTCTTAGCCAAACACTTTTTAAACTTATAATAAATATAATAAATATAATATAATCTTCCATGTTCATCTCTCCCACAAAAAAGTCCCAACCCTAAGTGAGGCTTGTGTACTTGAAGATTATTCATAGATTCGTAGACAGTTTGACTAGTGAGAGTATAAGTAATGAGGAGGTTTAAGGGGTATGGAGTAGCTTTAAAGTGTGTAGTAAACATAGTGGAATAAGTATGTTTATTGTACAAGGTAAAGTGTAATTTAGAACTGTGATTGATGGAGTGATGGAAGAAACAAAACGCGAGTAGCAAAGAAGAGGTTGACTTTAGGAAGGAAACGGGATGTGTGTATCAGGTGTTTACACTGAAACATTGAAACCAACTAAACTTATATGACGACTAAGTTATTCTATACTTAGGTTAGTGTACATGTGAGTGTGTATATTTACATGCATTAATACTTTTAAACATTTTCTTCCTTTAGAAAACATAATCGAGGAAAAATCGTATCAGTTAGTTTCAGTGTTTATTGTTAGTATAGAAAAATCACATAAAAAGAAAAAAAACTCATGCACAAAAAAAAAAAAGTGCGAAAACGCACTTCTATTGGAAAAATATTCAAATTACGTAAATATAATATAGCGCCACTATAGCTTAACTAGACATCTCGATTTCTCAATAAGCAGCGACTCCATCATAGTCTAATTTGTTTTTGTGTGGCTGGACTACGGTGGAACCTGCCAAGGCGGGTGTAATTATGGGGTGCAGATTTCTGTGTCCTCCACTGTGATTATATCAGCCTCAATATCATGATATTGAAACACACATGTTATGCTATCATATTTGGACAGTGCTCAGTGGGGTGGTCACTCTTTAAAAGCTAAGTTCCTCTCTGAGGAAATGTTGTGTTTTAGGTTCACAGCTCTCAACGTCCCCTTCAATGTTTGAAAAGTTGTATGTTTCTTAAATGAAATTAATTATTTCTTATGTATTTTCATGTCCTGAATCCAAATATCACCTTGAAAAATACAAGACATGTAATATTTGATTATTTTAAACGAGACATGTAATATTTGTTTTAAACTCTAATCCGTACCTACTCTCTACCTTTGCGCTTGATACTTATAGTGGGCTGAAGACTCATCTCTTGTCAATGTCCAGTAATAGTCTGCAAGTATTCTTATGCCCCATTTGCTCTGGTACCATTTTTCCATGTCTGAAATATCTTGGTGAAACCTTTCACCATGTTCGTCGCTAAATTCCTCACAGTTCGCTGGAAAAAAAGTCTAAATGTGAGTCCAAAATGTGGATTTTAAGTAACATGTTATATCCCATGTTCTTGTAAGCCTTGATTAGGTTTGCCACCAATTTTTCATAGTTGCCTTCCCTTCTGTTTTCGAGAAATCCCTTCGCCACTAAGTTGAATGCTTCCCAAGCAGCTTTCTCCTCCCCATGAAGGTCTGATTCAAAGTCACCATATTTAAGAAGCATCAAATCTGAGGACCATTTGAAGACTCCCTCTTTTATGTTCAAGTTGCTCAGTGAGGGAAATTTTGATGTAAAATACTTGAATCCCTGACCAGATTTGTCCATAGGTTTTACAAAGTTTTTCATAAGCCCCAGTTGTATGTGTAGTGGTGGTAGCAAAATTTTGTTTGGTTCAATGAGAGGTGGATGTTGAACATTTTTCATCCCAGGCTCCAGTGATTGACGAGGTGGCCAGTCTCTCCTGATGTAGTGGGAACCTCTTGCACGGCTGCCCCAGTCACATAGAAAGCAGCAGAAGTTGTCTGCCCTATTCACACAAGTACGAGGCATCTGAAAGAAGAAAACAAACAATTAAAAGATGAACAGAAAATTTATTCATTAATTTATCATTATAATACACAGCATGGCAGCTAAGCAGAAGTATTTACAACATTCAGTAGGAAAATAAAATTAATATATGCCTCACATGCATATCCAATAGTTTGCTCAGTAAATATTTATTATAAGTTTAAAAAGTGTTTGGCTAAGAAAATCACCCATCTTTCACCGAAAAATATAAATTTGCACAGCACAACCACCTTCTATGACTGCTGGAATAATAATGAAGGTCAGTGAGACTGTGAGTGTGGTAAGAAGCACCCGGCCTAAGCCTGTTGGAACCTGTTGTGACACGTAGGTGTATACTGAAAGTAGAGCTAACAAACGATTTTAACCATAACCTGAAATTACTTGGAAATTGCAACTCTGATATCGGAAGCATTTTGGTTGTTGACCAGTGTCATCTATGATTACATTTTTTTATATAAGCAAGATCGTTTATGATCTTGGATCACCTCTCCGTCTCTCTCTTACCTTACCACCAATACCTCTTTTCCTCCTCCATC
This sequence comes from Cherax quadricarinatus, assembly GCF_026875155.1. Taxonomy (NCBI): domain Eukaryota; kingdom Metazoa; phylum Arthropoda; class Malacostraca; order Decapoda; family Parastacidae; genus Cherax; species Cherax quadricarinatus. Next base: position 518 of record NW_026468956.1, on the reverse strand, counting down.
CAGAAGCATAACCTATCTAGCACTAACACGGTGAAACACCTGATATAATGAATTTCTTAACATGGTGCAACACCTACCACCGGTTCGTCGCTCCCTTTCCCTCCCCATCGCTCGAGCATGAAGTTTTCCAGTACCACCTCCATCATCTTAGCCCTCCATGTATCTTGGCCCCCATGTGGCTCAAGTTCTCCATTCGATCTCCTTGTGGTTAAGTCGCCCATGATCAGGCTTTGCCCTGCATGCATGAGCTCTTCTGGCCACTGCAGCCAGTGTGTCAACCAATCGCTCTATTGCTCTCGTCATACTCTTGCCTTGGTCTCCTGCTGTTCTGTGGTGGGTTATACATCACTGCAATTATCACCTTGGGACCACCAGAGTGAAGCGTTCCCGCTATGTATCACTTTCTTCTCCGCTGTCTCCCCCCCCCTCCAGTCATCAAAATTCCCTCGGTGTTTTTTCAGCAAAAAGCCCTCCTCCCCATCCCCCGTTCCTTCTGTCTTTTTGGATTGGTATCCCGC